>PVJD01008951.1:0-67479 GCA_004026545.1 Mormoops blainvillei
CTTCCCAAGTTTGCCAAAAGCCCCTTCAGAAACAGTCTGGTCTGCAACTATCCTAAGGCTAACAGTAGGCCAGCAGTCAGAGACAGGCAGAGGTGAATCCTACAGTGACCTAGGACAGTTGCTGACACAACCTTGGGTCCATTGCTGATAAAACCTAACTTTGAAGAGCAACTGGGCCCATCCTGGGTGCAGCCAAGCCTGGAGGAATCAGTCACAAACTTTGGGTCACTTGTAGCTTTGAACAGGCTGCCAAGGTCTAGACAGCCATTACCTGACATTGGATTATACTAGCCTCAGGCTACATCAGAACCATATCCAAAGGGAAAACCCAGCAGGTAAGCGCTAAACTCTGCTGAGATGAATTCCACTTTATTCTTTTTCATTATGTTTGTTATTTCTTTCTTTTTCATAACTACTTTATTACTGTTTTTCTATTTTTCTTTTTATTTTTTCTTTGTTATCTCTTATTTTACTCTTACCATTGATTACCTCATTGCTCTCTTCTTCTTTCCTTTCCTTATTTTTGTTATTCTTTCTTTTTCCTTGTTCCTTTTTCCTGTTTTCCTCTTTCAGTTCAATATTCATGTTAGTTCTCTTCCTCTTTTCTCCTCCCATATTCTTTGCTGTCCTTTGGTCTTCTCTTATTCTTTCTCTTTTATTGTTCCCTTTCCCCAATATTCTATTTCTCCTTCCACTTTTATTATTCTCTGATCTTTTGTCATTGAAGTTGCTGTTGTTTTTTAGGGGACTGCTTGTTTAGTTTCATTTTTGGGGGTTGTTTTTCTTTGTTCTGCCAGCACTTGTTAAACAATGTACAAGACATGGTGGGAGTTGAGCCTCTCAGTCAGCCAGAAAGGAGACCCCAACAATGAACAAGCCAACAACATTCAGGACCCAAATGCAATGGGAAAGCCCATTTAACCCACACTAAGGGCATTCCTAGAGCATCCAAATCAGGAGATCAAGGAGTCTGTACCCCTGGATCCCATAGGATTCCTACCACATAAGCCCACCCCACAATACAGGGAGTCAAAGCAGCATGATCTAATACATAGAAACAAAAAAAAGGAGACAGCTAAAATGAGGATACAAAGAAACAACTTCCAAATGAAAGAAAAGGAGGCATCTCCAAATAAAGAGATAAGTGAAATTAAAGCAAACAAATGATCAGACATAGCATTCAAAGTAATGGTAATAAGGATGCTCAAGGAACTTAGTGAGAACTACACCAGTATGAAAAATGACATAGAAACTATGCATAAGAACCAGTTGGAAACAAAGAATGCAATATCTGAAATGAACAATACACTAGAAAGAACTAAAAGTGAGATAGACAAAAAAGAATATCAAATCAGCAATTTAGAAGACAAAGTGGAAAAAAACACCCAGTCATAGTAACAAAATGAAAAAAGACTTAAAAAGGATGAGATAGTCTAAGAGAGCTTTGGGACAACATGAAACATAACAATATTCACATCATAAGGATACCAGAAGGAGAGGAAAGGGAACTAGGGACAGAAAGCCAGTTTGAAGATATAATGACATAAAACTTCCCTAATTTGGTGAGGGAGAGAATCACAAGGGTTCAGGAAGCACAGAGAGTCCCAATCAAAATGAACGTGAAGAGGCCTTCACCTAGACACAACACAATTAAATGGTAAAGTTTAATGACAGAGAATCTTAAAGGCAGCAATAGAGAAACAATTAGTTACCTACAAGAGAGCTCTGATGAGACTGTCAGCTGCTTTCTCAACAGAAACACAGTCAGAAAAGACTGGTGTGAGATATTCCAAGAAATGAAAAGAAAGGACCTGCAACCAAGACTACTCTATCCAGCAAGGCTCTCATTTAAAATGGAAGGTGAAATAAGGAGCTCCCTAGACAAAAACAAAAGGCTAAAGGAGTATGTTTCCACCAAACCAGCATTGCAAGAGATGTTAAAGGGGCTGCTTTAAGAAGAAGAGGAAGAAATAGAGAGAGAAAGGAACACAGGAACAAAGGGAAAAAAGGGCAATAAAATAAGTACTTATCAATAATAACCTTAAATGTAAATGGATTAAATGCCCCAATCAAAAGATATAGGGTAGCTGAAAAGTTAAGAAAACATAACCTGCATTCATGCTGTCTGCAAGAGACCTACCATAGAAGAAAATATTTACACAGGTTTTAAGTGAAGGGATGGGAAAAAAATCAAAAATATTCACATGTGAAGGGAGGCCAAAGGGAAACCAGGGTAGCAATATTTCTATCTAACAAAATAGACTTCAAAACAAACCATAACAAGAGACAGCATAGATCACTACATAATACTTAAAGGGTCAGTCTAACAAGAGGGTATAAATCTAGTAAACATTTATACCCAATATAGTAGCACCTATATATATATAGAAAATCTTGCATGACTTTAAGAAAGAGATCAATAGCAATGTAGGCAATGTAGGGGATTTTAACACCACACTGTCAGCAGTGGATGGATCTTCCAGACAAAAAATCAACAAGATATTGTAGCATTAAATGACACACTAGGTCAAATGGATTTAATTGATATTTACAGAACATTCTATCCCAAAGAAAGAGAACATACATTCTTCTCAAATGATAGACTGCACGATAGGACACAAAATAAGCCTTAACAAATTTAAAAAATTGAAGTCATATCAAGCATTTTCTTGGACCACAGTGGCTTGAAATAGAAATCAACCTCAAGAAAAAAACAACTCAAAAACATTCAAATACATGGAGGCTAAATAACATATTAAATAGTGAATGGGTTAACAGTGACACCAAGGATGAATCAAAAAGTGCCTGGAAACAAATGAAAATGAACACACATCAACCCGAAGCTGAAGGGACAATGAAAGCAGCCCTGATAGGGAATTTCATAGCATGACAGGCCAACCTAAAGAAGATAGAAAAGTCTCAAATAAACAACTGAGCCTTATACTTAAAAGAACTAAAAGAACAACAACAAACAAAATCTAGAATGAGTAAGAGGAAACAAGTAATCAGTATCAGAGCAGAAATGAATAACATAGAGACTAAAAAACAATTCAAAAGATCCATGAATATAGACTGGTTCTTTGAAAACATGAACAAAATTGACAAACCTTTAACCAAACTCATCAAGAAAAAAAGAGAGGGGGCCCAAATAAATAAAATTAGAAACGAAAGAGGAGAAGTAACAACAGATACCACAGAAATACAAAGGATTGTAAGAAATTACCATAAACAATTATATTCCAAGAAACTGGACAACCTGGGCAAAATGGACAAATTTCTAGAAACATAAAATCTTCCAAAACTGAATCAAAAAGAAGCAGAAAGCCTTAATAGACTAATAACGACTAGTGAAATCAAAGCAATAAACAAAAATTATCCCACATACAAAAGCCCTGGACCAGATGGCTTCACAGGCAAATTTTACCAATCATTCAGGGAAAAACTAGCAATTATCCTTAAACTATTCCAAAAAATTCAGGAAGAAGAAAGAGCTCCAAACTCTTCCTAAGAGGTCAGTATTATTCTAATTCCAAAACCAGGTAAAGACACAACAAAGAAAGAAAATTATAGGCCAATATCTCTGATGAACATAGATGATAAAATCCTCAACAAAGTATTAGCAAACTGGATCCATACACCATGATCAGGTAGGACTTATTCTAGGGATGCAAATCAATAAAGGTGATACATCACATAAACAAAATGAAAGACAAAAATCACATGATCACATCAATAGATGCAGAAAAAGCATTTGATAAAACCCAGCACCCATTTATGATAAAAAGCACTCACCAAAGTGGGAATAGAGGTAGAATACATCAACATAATAAAGACCATGTATGAAAAACCTACTGCCAGCATCATACTCAACAAGCAAAAACTAAAAGCATTTCTCTTAAGATCAGGAACAAGACAAGGATGTATGCTTTTACCACTCTTATTCAACACAGTACCGGAAGTTCTAGCCAGAGCTATCAAACAAGAAGAAACAAAAGATATCAAAATTGGAAAAGAAGAAGTAAAGTTGTCATTATTTGTAGATGACATGATATTGTACATAGAAAACCCTATAGGCACCATCAAAAAGCTACTCGACCTAATAAATGAATTTGGCAAAGTAGTGGGATATAAGGTCAATATTCAGAAATCAGTGACACTTTTATATACCAGTAATGAACTATCAGAAAGAGAAACTAAGAAAACAATCCCATTTACTATTACAACAACAACAAAATTAAGGACCTGGGAATAAATTTAACTAAGGAAGTAAAAGACCTGTATTCAGAAAACTGTAGGACACTGAAAAAAGTAATTCAGGAAGATAAGAGTAAGTGGAAGCATATACTGTGTTTACGGATTGGAAGAATTACCATCATTAAAATGTCAATAGTACCTAAAGGAATCTACAGATTCAACGTGATTCTAGCTAGAGTACTGATGGTATATTTTATAGATCTAGGGCAAATATTCCAAAAATTCCTATGTAACAAAAAAAGACCCTGAATAGCCTTGGCAATGTTGAGAAAATAGAACAAAGTTGGAGGGATAACAATATCTGATATCAAACTATATTACAAAGCCACTGCAATCAAAACAGCCTGGTACTGGCATAAGAACAGACACATAAATCAATGGAACAGAACAGAGAACCCAGAAATAAACCCATTGTCTTCATGATCAATTAATATTTGACAAAAGATACAAGAGCATACAATGGAGTAGAGACAGTCTCTTCAATAAATGCTGTTTGGAGAACTGGACTGGTACATGTAAAAAATTGAAACTAGACCACCATCTTACACCATACATCAGCATAAACTTAAAATGGATAAAAGACTTAAATATAAGTCACAACACCATAAAAATCTTAGCAGAAAATATAGGTTATAAAATTTCAGATATCTTACATAGCAATATTTCTGTTGATATGTCTCCTAGGGCAAGGAAAAAAAGGAAAAAATAAACAAATATGACTACATCAAATTAAAAAGCTTCTGCATAGCTAAAGAAACCATTATTAAAATAAAAAAGGAACCAACTGTATTGGAGAACATGTTTGTCAACAATACATGAACAAGGGCTTAATCTGCAAAATATATAAAGAACTTACTTGACTCAATATCAAGAAGACAAATAATCCAATTAAAAAATGGGCAAAGGGCCTGAATAGACACTTCTTTAAGGAGGAGATACAGATGTGGCCCATAGACATATGAAAGGATGCTCAGCATCACTAACCATCAGAGAGATGCAAATTAAAACCACAATGAGATATTACCTTGCACTGGTCATGTAATCTAAGCCTTAATTCTTTCTATTGCACAATGGGCACAATGAGACCCCCTTTATTGTGTTCATGGTGAGAATCGAGTTAAGAAAGCTGTAGTTAAGGAACTGTGCTTAGTATGGTTCTTGAAATAAAGTTAAGTGTTGAACAAATGTCATATAGCCTATAAGCCTACTTTACCAACTCATGAGCTCAAAAAGACTTTTTATAATTATCGAAGTTAATATCTGTGAGCAGTGCTTCTGTGATAAGCAGAATTTATTTCTCCCTGATCAAGGCGCATGCCCAGCAGTAGTAATCCTAACACCAAGGGCATATTTTGTGAAAGGAATATCTAATAACTGAGCAGTTCAGCCTTATCCTTGGTCATGTAACTAATTACTCTTGATAACCTGCTTCAAAACAGAAGGAGATGGGCTAGTTGGCTGGTATAACAAAGTAAACCAGATATAAGCAAGCTCTAGGCAACAAAGATAACTCAGACACAAACGTGCTTTTAAAACAACTCACCTTCTAGGAGGGGAGATAAAACATCTCAGTAACCACCGTAGCGGGATAGAAAGTGTTAAGTGCCTCAGAGTTACAAACAAATTACCATGAGAGCTAAAAAGAAACTCCATATTGTCCCCACTTCAAAACCAGATTAGTTACTAAGGAAGAGGATCAAGATTTAACGGATGAATGTTTTAGTCAAACTCACTTGGTTTTTTACAAGTAAGGCTGACATCCTGAAATTTTTAATTTTGTACAAGGAACCTCCCATCTTCATTTTTCACTTGGCCCTGCAAATTATGTAGCTGGTTCCTGATCAGAGCCATGGGATCAGGAAAATAGGCAGTGTTCAGGGTCTGTCAGAGCACAGGTGGCAATGTAGTTGTTCTCAGGGCCCCGCGGCTCCTCCAGGTCAGCTATCATTCCCACTATTATCAACTAATTACCTCATCCTTCACTTTCCGTTTGGATTTTGTTTAATTAAGGTGTTTGTTTGCTGACAATTTCTCAATGGCCTATTGCCTCATCATGGCCTCTCTGCCTGTCTTCCACTAACTGTGTATCTATTTATTTTCTTTCTTTTTTTATCCTCACCTGAGGACATTTCTTTCATTGCTTTCAGAGAGAGAGAAAGGGAGAGAAAGAGAGAGGGAAACATAAAAGGGAGAAACATAAATTGGCTGCCTTCTCACATGCACCCTGGCCAGGGACTGTACCCGTAACCTGGGTATGTGCCTTGAGTGGGAATCAAACCCATGACACTTTGACCTTTGGAATGATGCTCCAATGAACTGAGCCACACTGGCCAAGGCTTTATTTCTTTCATTTATGTTAAAACTGCCTAAAAGAGAATATGATTGGTTCAGTGTGGTCAGATCCCTGTTGTTTGAAGCTTTCATCTGCTCTTCTCAGAATCTGCTGGCCTGGACTCCACCCTCATCTAGTCAGTAGTAGCAGAGAAGGGGTCACAAGTTACTCAGTCACTTAGGCTACTTCCCTCAGAAGAGGAGTTATAGGTGGAAATCCCCATTGAAAGGACTATGGATGCCGTGGTGTCCTAAGACTTCACCTGTCTGGTAAAGGGAGTTCAGATTTTAGGTGACCCTAAAATATCAGTAAGGAATGCACACATGCAGAGAGGGGATAGAGCATTGCAAGGGTGGTCTGAGGCATGGGGACAGGCAAGCACAGTCCTGGGCAACAGGTTGGCTAGAGTCAAGGGCCTATGAGTTGAAGAGGGCCTTGACCACACAGCTAAGGAACCTGTGGTATTTGAATGATGAAATGAATAGGACCTAGAGTGAAAAAGTTATCCTGATTTATATTTCAGTGCCTCTGGGTAAAGTAGGTACAAAGCACTTAAGACATATCCCCATGGAGTAAGCTCACCAGGCTGAGAGTTCATCTAGCCCTGTGTCTCCTGGTTTCCCCATTAGTATGAAAACACAAGTTACCCAAAAGCAGGGGAGACAGAGGCTCAATTTGGTGCCTCCTCTCTCTAGACATTAAAGTAGGACAAGCTTACAACATAGGAAGCCTTCAAAGCACAGGCCCCCAAGGGTCCAAGGGTCCGAAGGTCCAAAGGTCCCAGGGCCTCTCTACTGATGTCTTATCTGGCAGCTGACTGCAAGGGTGTGAGCTAACTGGCATTGGTGTTAGTGAATCCTGGGGTTTCTCCAGTTCCCTTAACTTTATTCCCACTCAACAACCTGTTAAAACACTTCACTGTGAGACTTCTTCTTCACAGGAGAAGTCTCAGCCTGTTTCTGCTCCCTCAGACATCTTCATGCATTAGGAGGCATAGTGAGGGAACCAAATATTGCAGTTCAATTCCATAGGCAGCTACTGGGCTGGGTCCTGGACTCATACAGGTAAATAAGACCTGCACCTGTTCTCATGGCTGTCACAGTCTGAATGAGGATAACCACGATGCTCACAACAATTATTAACATGTGGTATAACAAACTCTGTACTGGTCACAGCTTTCGTTGTGATGCAGGCGTTCAGGGGTCCAGGGACCCGAAGGTCCAGGTCCACTGTGGGTTCGTGGCTTCACACAAGAAAGAATTCAAATCCAAGCCAGCATAGAATTTAAAGTGCGAGTGAGCTTATTAGTGAAGCAGTGAGACAGAGAGAAGGCTACTCCATAGGCAGAGCAACCCCATTTAGTGTAATTTGTTTCCTTTATTGAGGTTCATTTAATTTGGGAGTAGGGCATTCAATAAGGGGGAGCGATATTCAGGATCTTTCCATGAAAAGGGTGGAGATTTCTCAGAACTCCATGGACCTTCTTTTCATCCTCATATGGGCTTTCCGTTTCCAATCATAGCATTGTGAAGTGTGTTATTTAACATGTTAATGCTTTTCAACAAACACATACTGAGGCTAGGGTTTATGGTAAGGTGAAATTAGTCACCATGTTGGATCAAGCTTGTTTCTGCTGATTTTTAAGCCATAAGTCCATTGTGGGGGAGGGCCTTTCTTGTTGTCAGTTTCTGTAGCTTTGGTCGATTGCAGCTGGTTTGCCACATACCCTATATCAATTGTTATAGATATAAATAGATGATATAGATATAGATATATAGATATAAATATAGATTTCATTTAATCCTCACAACAGCCCTAGGTAAGTGCTATCATTATCTCCATTTCATAGATGAAGACCACTGAATGATTATACAATAATGAAAAAAAGCTATACCAGAGATAGAGACAAAATGCTTTGAGAACAAAGATAAGCACTTGAATGATTCAATTTGGTGGTTAAGTTTATGATTTCAAGAAGCAAGTAACAACTGAGCCTAGGCTTGAAAGATCACAGGGTTTTTCAGGATAAGAAGGACAAGGGATGATTCCAGGCAAAGGGAGTAGCATAAGCAAAGACACAGAGAAATGGAGCATGTTCCTTCTGGACCAGGAGCATCTAAAGTGTCCAGGGACCAGCCTATGAGGAAAGGGTGGCATGACTGAAGAGATTGGGAATATAACTTGAGGTTGTGAATAAGAATTTGGATTGTCCTATAGAGTTTCATAAAGTATTAGATATTGGGAGCATGTGTGGCATGAGCAGTTTTTGTTTTTTTTGTTTTTAGGGAGCAGGTGACAGCCAGGATGGTGGTCATAACCGGAAGCATTTTGGTGACTGTGATTCTGCTGTGCACCATCTTGATTCTGTGCTATTGCCAGCTACAGGTAATTGGAGGGGGGAGGCACTGAGGGCTCGAGAAGGGGCATGGAGGGAAGCCTGGAGGGTGGCCCTGCAGGGGATGGGAGCCTCCCACAAAGGTTTGGGCCCAGGAAGCGGGAAAGAGTCAAGTTTTAGACAAGGTGAAAAGCAGATAGCTCTGGCCCGACTCCATCTGAGAGAGCTCAGTGACCATGGCTGCTGGGTGCACCTTGACTAGGGCTTCCCAAACATTGAGGCTCAGGGAGGGTAAGAGGCTTAGCTAATGGCACATGGCCATTAGGGGAAGACAAGGGTTAACACCTGGACCATGGTCCCCCTTCCCACCCACAGAGCAGTGTGGTGTGGGGAGCTTATCCTTCTAAGGGAGGAGGGGAAGCCATGTGCAGGCCAAGGCAGTACAACCCAGTGCCCATAAACTATGTGGAGGCCAAGCTGCCTGACTTCTCCATGCCTCAGTTTCCCCACCCACACAATGGAGATGGTAATTGCACCTGCCTCATTTTGCTGTTTGGATGGAATGAGAGAACCCCTCATTGCAGAGTGTTTGGTAGGATGCCCAGCCTGAGCGAGCTCCCCATAAGTGGTGGTTGTAGGAACTAGGGTCAGCACCAAGCCTTCCCTGGCCCCCTTCCCTGTGTTTCAGGTGCAATTATTTTTAACATCTTAAGCATGAGAATGGAGAAGGGAGAAGTGGAGTTGAGGCCAGGAAGCAAAGGAAAAAGGAAGAAGCAGTGATGGTTTCAGTGATTTTGTAATTGAGCAAACAGGGGCCTGTCCATGCGGTGCCTTGGTGAATGACCCAACAATTAATACTGGAAGGAACAGGTCTTTATTTTCAATATTCCAACCTTGGTGGGGCTCAGAGCACCTATACTTGGAGCCCTTCTTTCCCACAAGACCCAGCACTTCGCTTGTTCCCCAAATGGCTATAAGCCAAAAGCCCCCAAAGTTCTCCATTTCCTTATCTTAAGCCACCTGCACAAACAGCTCTCCAGCCCCTCTGGAATGTACCAAATTCTCCATCCTTGCGCAGCAGCTCTCTCCTTCTGGATCTGGGGTACCTTGCCATCAGCCTCTGTGTTATAGTCCAGGAATATATGTGCCATGGTGCACTGGATCATGGTGAAGTCCAAGAAAAGTACAAGTTTCAAGAGTGCAGGTAAAGTCTGGGTTTGCACAGCAACAAGTCAGCGTCTTGCAGGGGAGATTACTGGGAAACTCCAGAGTCCACCAGAGCGGACACAATCAAAGCAGCATGCCTGCTTTCTTACTAGCCCCTGACATACCAGCTCCTACAGTCTCCTATCTCACTACCAGCAGCATGGCTCTTCTATACCCCTCCATCACAGCTCTGCTAGTCCCTTCCAAGCCTCATGGCCACATCCCACCCTTAGTTTCAGTCCTGACCCAGAGCCCCCTGCATGGCCTCATCTCTGACTCTTCACACAATGAACTACATTTGCCAGTATCTTTCTACCTTCTCTTGACTGTCATCCCAAGTCAGGGCAAGAGTGACTCAGTGATTCAGGGGCCTCTGCCTCCCCTGGCTATGTCTTGAAGATATATCCTTAAAGTCACATACACACCTTTTGCCTGAGGTGTTAGCACAGCTTCCCTTCAGGGAAGTCATGGCTATCCACTTGCCATTGTTATGAAAAGTATCTTAAGCCATTTTATCCACTTCTCCCCTTCTCCAACCATGAGCTGTGGGGGAACATGCTCTGTATCCCATTTGAATTCCTCCCTTTTTGACTCTGGACCCTTTATAATCTTATAAAGGACAATGGGCAAAAGTCTGTGATCTTTTAGAGCTACCTCCTGCTGGACATGACTGTCATCCTATGTACCCCTGGGTTCAGGGATCCCTAACAAAGTGGGGGTGTGGAGCAGAGCAGAGGGTGACCTTTTCATGTGGGGAAGGGCCTTGCAGAGTCCAGGTCAGTTGGCTATCCTTGGGAAATGTCATTCTCAGTGTCTAAAGGCTGGTACTACTGGGTAAGTTGGCATCCTTGTCAAATTCTGGGGGCAACGGATTTGGCAAAAAGGTTAGAAAGCACAATTAAAATCCTAGCCACTGAATAACAAAGGCATGGACCAATTCTTCAATGTCCCCCATTAAGAAAAGTGTGGCTTCTCTGGAGGAAGGTGTGCAAAGTATGTCACACCTGTCCAAAGCCATTTTGCCCATTATACTTAGCTTGGGTTGAGGGGAATATTTTAGGATTCCCCCTTTTTAGACCTCTGGGGCCTTTCTGTCCAAGCCATTAGGGCAGAAAAAGGAACCAGTTTTAAAGTCAAGCCCACAGGCTGTCCCATACTTCACCAACCCAACCATTTAGTTCAGCTAAACCATTGATTCTTCAGGGGGTGGTGCTACAGATGGGCTTCTTAAATGAGGCCTATATTGTGTAACCATCACTCAGGTAGTGAGATCATAGCCTTATGCCCTCTGAAAACAGAAGGACAGGAAGGGGAACACATAGTAATTCACACAACAACCCACAAACCAGTCTGTGAGACTGTGAGACTGTCTTTTGGGAAAGACATCCAGTTGCAAGGCCTTTGTTGGCATGACATTTAACAGTGGCAATCTGACAGATCCTTCTTGTCGGTAAATTGAGCATCTTTGATATAACTTGGTCACAAACCCAGTTTCAACTTCCAAATGCAAACAAACTTTGAACACAGTAAGCTGCACTAGTCTAATGTCCACCACTGAACATTGTAATTTTCCTTGAATCACGATTTTTCTAAGATCACCTTCATTGTCATTAAAGAGACTGCATTAAGCCCAGCTTTAATTTTGCCTGTTTGTTTGCATAAATACAAAAGCAACAATTGGTCACATATGACCTTTAAGTCTGCTTTCCTGGACTATTATACAAAGACTGGTGACAACGTACCCCAGATCCTGAAGGAGAGACTGCTTTCATGGCCAACTGAAATTCATATAAGGAGATGGGAAACTGAAATTCATATAAGGAGATGGGAAACTTTGGGCGCTTTTGAATTATAGCCAGGTGGGGAACAAGGGAAGTGTTGTGTCTAATGGGAGAATGGGGCTCTAAGCTGAAATGCTCCAGACCCCACCCCTCCACAAGGTTGGAATATTGTAAATGAAGACCTGTTCCCTCCAGCATTAATTATTGGGTCATTCACCAAGGTGCCATGTGGACAGGCCCCTGTTGGTTACAGCTTGAACCCGTGCAGCAAAAAAACGGACACAACACACACTCCCAGGGTAACACTGACAGAAGTTACTGAGCCCTACAGAAGGGTGAAAAGATGGAATTCAAAGTGGGCAGAACTGAGGGGAGGCTCAGTGATGAAATAGAGATGGGGAAAAGTCCATGACCATTAGAGAAGAGAGAAGTTAAAATCGTGTATTTTTCATGTTGAGAATGGTAAAAGAATACTAATCAAAATGTCAGCTTTGGCTGATGAGACTGGAGAATGGGGAGCAATGAAAAGTCTGGGGGAGGATGAGGCTATGGGAAATGAGGAAATGGGAGAGGTGAAATATGGAAGGATGAGATTAGGACTTTGGGAGTGGAACAGGGTTAGTCTGAGCTGCTGTGGCCTGTAGGCAAAGGCCCTGAAGGAAGAGCTCACCCAGCCCCTTCAACTCCTCCATGCCCCTGGGACCACTGTGGGTCCACAAGGGCAGCAGGAGTCAGGGAGGAAAACGAAAGGGTGGATGAAGCCATAATTTTTTGATTCTTTGGGATCAAGAAGGTTGGAAAGATATCTCCACTTGGTAAAAACAGTCAGTACAGGTAAAAACCTATACTGTAAGGGGCCTGCCCTCCAGAAGATAATTTCAGAATTTTGGGGGTTTCCTGTCATATACAATAACTGAGGGGAAAAAAACATATATATATATATATAAAACTGATAAGTATCCTGACAAATGGAAGGTTTTCAATAAGTTGACTAATATTATTAACAATGCTTCAACTTTTCTTGATCACTTAGCTTATGACTACGGAGTCAAATGTTTCTGTCTTATAACGATGCCTTCTGTTAAGGTATGGAGAATCCGGGCACACAAGCATCCCATTTCATTTTGCCTCTTCAACTTTAGCTTAATCCTTTCTTTATTATAAAATGATTATGAGGAGAGGAGAAAATAAGGAAAAGATCTTCATTTTTATTGTTATTGCAGGTGGCTGATGTGATTCATTTTTATGGGACAAAGTTTAAAATAATAAACATTTTAAATGGAAATATTTAAAAACATAACACAGGTATCCACAATCTTTATGAAAGTTTGCTTTTAGGCCCCTTTGCTTTTATAAAAGACCTACATTAGTACCTATTTATGCTAATGGAAGGAAACCCAAAGAGGATTTCTGCTTTAATGAAAAGAATCCAAAAACCACCATAGTGTCCAGCATTCATTTAGTGGCAAGCCCTCACAGAGAACTACATTCAGCACCTCAGCAGCAAGATGCCATAGCTTTGAACTGCACCTGTGAGCACCTGTGCTTTATCTTGGCTTATTTCGTGCATTTGTTAGCAAGATGTGGCCTAGGTTAATTGCTTCTTTGATTTACATTTCATTTTGTAAAAGTTTTCATAGGAAGGCTCTACTTTCCAATAATGCAGAAACCTGTTCATAATTCCCCACCTTCTAAAACAGAAAATATACAAAGGGGAACCCCCCAAAATGTAATTTTTTTAATAAAAATTGTGTATTTATTCTTACATGTTTAAACTTTAGTCACCTTCGAAGTACTCTCCATTTGATGCAATACATCTATCGAGATATTTTTCCACTGCTCAAAACAGTTTTTTAACTCATTGATTTTGATGCCTTTTAGTGTTTCTGCTGTTTTTTGTGTCATCTCTTCCACATCAGTGAAACATTTTCTTTTGAGGACCTTTTTCATCCAGGGAAATAAAAAAGGTCACTCGGGGTGAGATCAGGTGAATAGGGAGTGTGGGGAATGATCGTCATGTTGCCTTTGGTCAAAAACTGCTGAACACTCAGTGTGCTGTGGGCAGATGCGCTCATGAATCACTCATCATGAAATGGGTAAATGCATTGAAAGAGTCTTCAAAAAAAATTCACTGAAGCTGAATGCAGCCTCTCACAACAACACCAGCTGGTCCACCGATACACGTGGGTTCCTAGACCACTCACCTAGCAGGGGAAGCCTGTACTGTAAGGGGCCTGCCCTCCAGAAGATAATTTCGGAATTTTGGGGGTCTCCCATCATAGACAATAACTGAGGGGGAAAAAAAAAACCATACATATAAAACTGATAAATATCCTGACAAATGGAAGGTTTTCAATAAATTGACTAATATTATTAACAATGCTTCAACTTTTCTTGGTCACTCCGCTTATGACTATGGAATCAAATGTTTCTGTCTTATAATGATGCCTTCTGTTAAGGTATGGAGAATCCAGGCACATGGCAGGATCAGTACCATTGTTCAGGCTAATGGCCTTACACTGATGTGCTACTGAAGGGTTTACATCTTTTTAAAAAATTACACACTCTGTCCTCTCCTTCCTATTAGCTTTCACTGTTGATTGTGCTCGGTACGGCCTGCTGGGGAAGAAGTACAGTGTAGCCGCAAAATGGATGTTGCAAGAGATTCTGGGCTCTAGAGTAGGTGAGCTGAAGAAAATGTTGAGAAGTTGTTGACAACCATACTGGCCCCTTGCCTGTTCTGCCTCTTCCCTACCTCTGACAGAACTAGGGGAATTAAATTCCCTTTCAGCTTTGAGTTTCTTCATGACAACAGAGGACTACAGTGTGCGAAGCACAAAGTCAGCAGGTCTGATTTACAAGAGCCTGGGACACCCTGTTCTATAAACATCTGTCCTGAAACCAAAATAACCCGTGTCTCTAGAGGACAAATTTTAACATCTATAAACTGCTTCCTGCTTTTAGTATAGAATCACTAACAAACTTTGTGTTTTTTGTGTTCCACGGTTTAAAAACGTTAAAAATAGGGACTAAGGTGGAGGGCAGCGAAGGGGGAAAACTGGGAAAACTATAATAGGATAAAGAGTAAAATATTATTAAAAATAAAAATTTTAAAAATATTAATGACATAAATGTTATAGAATATACAAATATCCATAAAGAAGAAATTAAAAGTCACCTATATCATTACCCAATGAAAACCACTAATAACATGTTATTAACATTGATCTGTATACATATATATTTTTCTTATATTTTACAGTTGTATACTCTACAGTATTTTGTAACTTTTTTCTTACCAGTATTTTGTGTCTACATTAACAAGACAATGAATATGATTTTACATTATTCTTGTTAATCACATAACATCCTCTTGTATGAATGTGAAAAGTGTTTAACCTGATTGTATTCATTTATACTTTTCTCACCTGACATTTGGCTTCTATGTTCTCACCCTTAGTCCTCCACATCAATTCTGTGCTTTTATTTGCCCAAGTCAATAGGACCTATATGTCTTCCATATGGGCCAGTGCTTCCCTCTCACCGGGGAAGTCCAGTCTCACATTGACCTAGCCTGTGATGCTCCCCTCCCCAGACATCCCACCACACAGCCCACTAGCGAAGACTCTTAATTTCTACCCACAGAACAGGTTCATATTCAGTCACCTAGTTCTTTTAGGAAGGGTAGTTTGTTAATGAGATCATGTGTCCTATCCCCATAAAGTCCAACAGAGGGGAAATCTTTCCTTTCCCAGATTTAAATTTTTCTAGTCATCTCACAAACACAAGCTTATGGAGAAGGAGAGGAGAGAAAAGGAGAGGGGAGAGGAGACAGAAAGAACGGCTGGCTAGTTCACTGGGCATGGCCACTGTGAAATAGAAAGTAAAGACCAAGCCTACTGGTGCTCAGTCCTTGATGTCAGCTTAATTTTATACCAAATTCACCTCTATCTTTAGTATCAAGTGTTTAATTTGGGGAAAATCGAGAGCATAAAAACACTAACATTAGGTGTTGCTGACTAGTTGTTAATTCACTGATACATCAGGATTGATGCCAGTGGGTAAGGAGAGACACTAGAGAAGAAGGCTATCTGACATCTCCAATTGGCAGTGTTATCGAATGTGGACCCGTTGTGGGGGTTCCAGATATTGTTACTGAAACAATGCCCTTCTTCCTTGAGGTCCCTCTGTTCTAGGTTCTTTGCCAGCTGTACTTGAAATTATAACTCTCAATGCCAGAGTTTGGTGAAAAGGAAAGGAACTATTTATTTAAAAGTCATACAGGTTTTGAGTAATGGTTAACTGTTGCCATTAAACCTCAAAATCCCTTTAACATACCCACCAACACACACAGTCCTGCCTTTCCCCGCTTTGCCCATTCAGGCCAGTCAGGCCAGTCAGGGGTACCATCCTTCAGAAGAAAAGAAGTCCGGAGCTCAGCTAGGCAGGCCTCTTGCGGTTCCCAGAACCATCAACTGTGTCACTACAATCTCCAGTTCTTAATCCAAAACCCACGTGCACCTTCTAATGGCCCACCATCAAGAGTCCTTTCCCCCCTTTCCCTCCCTCATGGTCTTCGTGTTGTTCACTGCTCCCCACCCCCAAACCTGTGGCATGGGGTGAACCATCTCCCAGCTCTCCTGCACAGGCACTGTAACTAGGGGAGGTACTTCCCAGTTACCTCCTGGGTATAAGTTATGCAAACCCTCCTGGTTAACCTTGTTGATATGCAAAATAACCATCTTTGTATATAAGATATGAAGCTATCCTGTTGTTATTGACATGAAAAATGACTCTCAACGGCCCTGCTCCATGTATAAAGCTGGCCTATAACTCTGAAAGGCCCTGCTCCATGTCTCCCACCCCCATGGTGGCCCACCTTGGGGTGGGGGAGGGAGAGTATCCTATATTTTTCTTGGACACCCCACATTCTGGACATCATTACAAATCCCCCCTTTGGGGAAGCCCTAGCTGTACCCTGTTACAGTGGGACAGACAGTTAAAAAGAGTTATATAATGAGTTACTTAGAACTCCTCTACACATAAATTGCTGGATCTGTAAAACTGAGTTGTATACGGAAAGTGCTCATTAAATGGTAGTTTTTTTCAGCACCTCATACAGTGTTGGGTTCATAACACTCACTTGATAAATTTTTAGAATGGATATTGATTGACTGTAATCATTGCTACTATGGTAGAGATATGTACAGATAACCTTTGAATAATATGGGTTTGAACTGTTTGGATCCACTTATACACGGGTGTTTTTCAGTAAATGCTGTAAATGTATTTTTCCTTCTTTATGCTTTTCTTAATAAAATTTTCTATTCTCTATATTACTTTATTGTAAGAATACAGTATATAATACATGTAACATACAAAATATGTGTTAATAAACTGTTTGTGGTATCAGTAGGCTTCCACTCAACTATAGGCTATTAGTAGTTAATTTTGGGTGGGGTCAAAATTATACATGGATTTTCCACTGTGCAAGGGTTTGGTGCCCCCTGTGTTATTAAGGGTCAACCATATTTCAAACTTCCATAGTCTGATGAAACAAACAAGCAAAAAAGACTACAATTTTTCTGATTCCACATTCTCCAAACAACCTTCTGACAGATTTGGATATCTCAGGGTAGACATGTCCATGCATTCTGACTATTAGAAAAGACTACCCCTCTTTTAAAAATGAATGAACATTCTCTTTGCTTGGGTTGGTATAAATCAGTCCTGCAGAACATGGTCAGTTCTTGGTGGATCATGCTGTGTGCTCAAAAAATATTTGTTAAATACACAAAAGAATGGATGAATGAATTTGAGCTTTTATACCTTAGAAGGTAAAACCATGATCTGTTGATTCCATAACATTACCATTTTCTCTATTTAGAACAGAGATAAAGAGTGGGTACACTAACCAAGTCTTTTGGATATAAGAAAAAGCATAAAGCAATCAGTCATTAATATCATCTGATTACAGCAGTTACCTCTTATCTACAGTTTTGTTTTCCACAGTTTCAGTGGTCTGAAAATGTTAAATAGAAAAGAAATAAACAATTCATAGGTTTTAAATTGCTTGCCATTCTGAGTTGCATGATAAAATCTCCAATCATCCTACCTGGGATGTGAATCATCCCTTTGTTCAGTGTCTCCATGCTGTAGACATTTCCCGCTCATTAATCATTCAGTACCTTTCTCAGCTACTACATTGACTATCATGGTATTGCGAAGCTTATGTTCAAGTAACCCTACTTTGCTTACTAATGACCCCAAAGTGCAAGAGTAGTGATGTTAGCAAAAGTGTTTTCTTAACTGAAAAGTTTAGTTTTAGACAATAAAAGAAACCACATTCACATAACTTTTATTATGTATATTGTTATAATTGTTCTATGTTATTATTAGTTGTTATTGTTAATCTCTTACTGTACCTAATTTATAAATTAAACTGTATCCTAGGTATATATGTATAGAAAAAAACAGTGTACATAGGGATCGGTAGTATCTATGATTTTAGGTACCACTGGGGGTCTTGGAAAATACCCCCTGCAGATAAAAGGGGATTACTGTATAGAGTTGAAGGAAATAGTAAAGTAATTATAAATAATAATTTTTCCCTCTCCTCATGAAATTTAAAATCTAAAGTCACTTTTTAGGTGTTTTTCAACATCATTTTCCTCCCCCCACATATCCATATTCCCTGTCTCTACTTCCAAGGTATTAAACCAGCTTCTATCCTAACCTTAGCAAAGAGGTCCCATAATAGAATTTACATATCTTGGAATAACTTTGGATAAAATTACAACCTTAAAGAGATTCTGGATCTGTAGGAATAATGGGACACCTAAATTTTAGCACAGTGATTCTAGAAAAATGTTGCTACTTTTAATTTAAATCCCCATACCTGGAAATCTTTTATAATATAGAACTCTATATCCAGGTAAACCAATGCTCTTACAGTTGTTAATCCCCACAGATAAATAAGAACTGAACTAACATTTCTAAATCCATACAGTTGTAGGCTTGGTCAGACTAGTAGAGACAGAATTACTGGCTATTCAGGAAAGGTGAAAATTCTCATGTAGTATAAATCATGTCGTCATGATGTCATGCTGGTTATTTGGAGTAGAACTTAAAAGTCATAAAATCTCATCCACACCCCTCAACTCGTAGCTTCCCCCAACAATGATTGGATGACATCATTTCCAAGAAAACTGTAGACTCTGAAATTTAATGATCACATATTTGTATTTTTACCTCAGGCAGCCTTGGGTCATATAATATAATTATATATTTATGTTTAGGGAATGTGGGGGAAGGGGACAGTAAGGAGAGAGTCACTGAGAAGAGTGGCTTTTAGATATGGGTAGAGAATAAGAGAAGAATAAAGAAGTTTGGTATACCTTTAATGATGTTCAAAAACTAACAACAAAGAGAAGGCTAAAAATAATTTTTCAATTGTTTTTGTTGAGAGGTATGTATTTTTACCTTAATGTAACTCCAATGCTAAAAAACATGGTTTAAGGCTTTATAAGTAGTACATTTATAGAAGTATTTGGAAGATATTTGACAACAAGGTAAGTATTTTGGTGGAAAACCCTAGATAAACTTCATGGGACTAAATATAAAAAGAACAAAATTAGGATAGTAATAAAATGCTGATAATAGCTACTGTTTCCTAAGTGCCAGGCCCTATGTTAAGACATATGCAGCCTCATTTAAACTTTACAGCAATCCAAATTACCTTCTTTTACATATGAGGGGATTGAAGCTTAGAGAGGTTTAGTAAACTGTTGAAGCTCTCATAGCTGGTAAGAGCTGATGCAAGAGTTGTAACTTATATTTTTCTTTTTCAAAAAAACCATGACTTTCATCATCATAGATGCCTGTTTGAGTCTGCTTGGCTACTTCCTGGCTTTTACCTGGAGCAAGTAACACAAACTCTTCTTATCTGTAAAATGACTAAGGAACTGGTACCTATTTCATAAGATTGTTGGGAAGATAAAATTAACAAGTGTTTTTAAAGTACTTAAAACATAACTCTCGCAACAAATGTTAGCTGTTACCTATTTGATGGCACGAGCTTCCTGTGTGGGTTGGATAACCACTGAAACTTTATCAGCATCATTTTTTCTAATGGGTAAAATGAAGAAGCTGGGCTTTGTGAAGGTTCTGACCACATAGGGTCATTTTTCTCTGATAAAGCAAATGTAGGTAGCCAGGAACAACTCTAGCAGCAGTTGGAGTGAGGGAGGAAGGAGAACTAGGCAAAGCACACCTGACCAGCTGACTCCTGCTTCTGGGGTGTGGGTCAGATCTGGCCACTAAGACTCAAATTCACAGAGATTGCCCTTAGCATCCAGGGCAAATTCTACAAGTGGTAAAGGAGACCTTTATCATCATTTCTATTTAATTTCATCTTCATGCTTGTTCGAGGGCTATTCTTATTTCCTTTTTAGAATTATAAAGCACAAGACTTTCTTGCTTAATTTTATATCTCCTTGCTCTTGATCTTGCAAAAAAAAAAGTTACTAATAGTTCTACATTTATTGTAGCTAACCCACAAGAATATATAGCCCTCAAGTACACTGATTTACCTTATTTGAATGTCAGCTCTGGATATGTAGGAGTTAAACTATTTCTATGGTTTGCTTTTTTTAATGTGGTTTATATGTTTTCCCAGCCATAAAAATACATTAGACAATACTGTTATTGTCACCATGGCAATTTAATGTCAAAGAAAATTCATGGGAAGAAAAAGAAAACCATTTAATGTGGTGAGAGTTGACCCACCAGCTTTGCCATTCAAACCATACTATTACAGCAAGTTATGCTGACATATTTTGACAATTCAGAATAACTATTTAATCAGTAGCTATCACAACAAGGCTTTTGTAAAACTTCTCTTAATAGGGAACATCACAATTTATAAATTCCCCTAGAGCCCTTGAATAGTTTGAGAAGGGAACAAGGAAGAAAAGCTGAAAGATACATTCAGCTGAAGGTCACAGGTACGATGGCCAATGTCAAGTATACACTTTAATTCCTTGTGTCTTCATTTTTGGGGAAAAAAGAGAGAGATATTTATGAAGTAAATATCATAGTTAATAGATTTAGTTTTACTTTGTATTAATATTGATTCACTTGCCAGAATGTTCTACTGTCCCAGGGTGGCTGTTCACCTGAGGTTCCCTTTCTCTTGTCCTTTCATAGTGATTTACTTTGAAGATAAAGTTGCGAATACTTTCCTGATATTCTCATAGGAATTATGCTATGAGGAGCTTGGAGTGATTCGAGATAAAACAAAAGCTGACATTTGGCTGCAAGCATTGTCCTCATCCTCACACTTCCTACTCCCCTGTTCATCATCCCACCTCAACCCAAGCCCAGTGTCCCACCCTGGCCTGCCCCCTTGGCCAGTGCCCCATCTGGATCCAAAACCACCCCTCTTCACTGAAACATGACTTTGATTTTCCAAGAGCTGGAGAATTATATGGGATCAGAGATTCTCTTAGGTATAGTTTCAAGCTCCAATTATTTACTCACCTATTCAATAGATATATTTGAGTGCCTATTCTTATCAGGCATCTTTTTATCAGGCTTATACTCTATCCTTATGAATCAATCATTTATTTACAACTTGCCTATCACTTATCATGTACATATTTAGCCATGTTGACCACATCCAAAGCTAAGGAACCCATCACTTCTTAAGGCAGACTATTGCAACTTTTGAAGGCCTTGTTAGAAATTTTTCTTTTTTTGAGTGAATGAAAAAACTATGGTACATTTACACAGTGGAATACTATGCAACAGGAAGGAAGAAGGAACTACTATCCTTCACAACAGCATGGATGGAACTGGAGAGCATTATGCTAAGTGAAATAAGCCAGGCAGTGAAAGACAGATACCATATAATCTCACCTATAAGTGGAACTTAACCAAGAAAATAAACAAGCAAGCAAAATATAACGAGCAACATTGAAATAAAAAGCAAACTGACAGTAAACAGAGGGGAGGTGGGAGGGGGATGACAGGGGAAAGGGAGGGCAAGGGTCATCAAGGAACATGCATAAAGGACCCATCGAGAAAGCCAAATGGGGGAAGGATTGAGGGAGGGAGGTGAGGGTGGGTGGGGATGGGGAAAGTGGTGGTGGGAAAATGTTGACAAAAAATAAAAGTGGACGGGGGAGGCTGGGAGTAGTGTGGGAAATTAAGAAGCTAAAGAACTGGTGTGTGCAGCCCATGGATATGGACTAAGAGGTGTGGGGATAATGGGATGGGGTGCAGGGTTGAGGATATAAAGGGGGGAAAAACGGGACAACTGTAATAGCATACTCAATAAAATAGACACAAAAAAGAAATTTCTATTGAGAAAAAATGTATCTTCTTGAAGTTTCTGCCCATTAGTATGCCTTTCTTTCCTTTTCCATGGGATAAATCTTTAAATATTTGAAGATAGATATCATGCTCCCTTCATGCTATCTTTGTACCAAATGAATCATTCTTCATTCCCTCCACCACTTTTTTGTATGACAAGACTATGCATTCTTTTACCTTCATCCAAATATGCTCTAAGCTCTTCTAAAAGTATAGTACCAGAGAAGCCAAAACAATTCCTCAGATATGGTCAATTTGCCCTTCAAGAAGAGCAGAATTATCTCCTATCTTATTTAGTTATTGCATCCTCAGAACTGTGCTCTTTTCTCAATTGTGAGGTTACAATAATAAATATTGTAACAGCTATTTATTTAATGCTAGACACTGTACCAAAAGAGATAATTTTGTGACATGTTGTAAGTGGAATTTTTTCCTATCATCCCACAGCCAGGGCTAAGAATTTAAAGCTGGGTCAAACTATGCTAAAGAACCCTTTCTCCCACTGCCTTCTACGTTCAATGAGCTTGGTGCTACTATACAGAGGACTGGGTATGCTGAGAGGTAGTCTGCCTCTGAGAGAGGTTTAAGCATTTCTATCCCTGCCCTCAAAAACTTATGGAGTTGGGGGTTTTCTAAGAGAATCACTAGTAAAGTCTGGGGGTATCTACAGGAAGAGGGGCCAGTAGTCTATTCTATAAGTAGATATTTGCTTATATCTCTTTCATGCTACCATTCATTTCAGCTCTGTAAGATTTGGCCCATGTCTAGTCCCCTGCTTTTTTTTTCTTTTTTTTTCTTTTTCTTTTTTTTTTGCATTCCCCATTACTCTGAACTTACTTGATTTTACTTGCCAAATGCATACTCATTTAGTTATTAAGATTGAAGATTCAAGACTCCATGTCCACCACTATTTATATGACTTTGGGCAATTCACTCAACTTTCCTGTGCCCTAATTCCTTCAACTTACAGAATGAGGATAATAATAACTACTTCCTAGGGTTGTAGTTGGGATCAAATGAGTTATTAAATTTAAAGTGCTTTACAGAGTGCCTCACATATAACAGTGTCCTAAGAGTTCTGTCATACATTACCTTATTTTTATCATCATTATCTAGAGACATATGCCTGTGAACCCCTTTCAATCTTTCATTTTTTTCTTATAACTCTTATCCACAGTCTTAGGAAAATTCTTTTTTAAATTTATGAATTTTAGTTTTATGTTTTTAAATTTTTAATCATTTATTTATTTATTATTTAAAAATATTTATTTACTTTTTAGAGAGAGGGCAAGGGCTGGAGATTGAGGAGGACGGGAACATTGATGTGAGAGAGACTCATCAATCAGGTGCTTCTCATACTTGTCCTGATCGAAAACCAAACCCACAATCTGGCATGTGCCCCTGACTGGGAATCAAACCAGCAACTTTCGTTTTGTGGGACGATGCCAAACAAACTGAGCCACAATGGTCAGGGCTCATTTTTTATTATTAATTACAGTTGACATACATTATGATATTAGTTTCAGGTGTAAACTCCAGCAATTAGACATTGCATAACTTAATAAGTGATCATCCTAATAATTCTCACACCCATCTGACACCATACATAGTTATCAGACTATTGGTCACTATATTCCCTGTACTATACTTTACATCCCTATGACTATTCTATAACAACCAATTTGAATTTCTTAATCCCTTCACCTTTTTTTGCCCATCCCCCAAACCCCCTCCCATATGGCAGTTGTCAAAATGTTCTCTGTATCTATGACTCTGTTTCTATTCTACTTGTTCATTTATTTTGCTTTTTAGATTCAATTGTTGATAGATATGTATTTATTGCCATTTTATTGTTCATAGTTTTCTTCTTCTTCAGGAAGATCCTTTAAAATTTCATATAATACTGGTTTGGTGGTGATGAACTCTTTTAGCTTTACCTTGTCTGGGAGTCTCTTTATCTGTTCTTTGATTCTGAAGCATAGCTTTTCTGAGTAATCTTGGTTGTAGGTCCTTGCTTTTCATCAGTTTGAATATTTCTTGCCAATCCATTCTGGACTGCAAAGTTTCTTTTGAGAAATCAGCTGACAATGTTATGGGAGCTCCCTTGTAGGTAACTGCTTTTCTATTGCTGCTTTTAAGATTCTCTCTTTGTCTTTAACTTTTGGTATTTTAATTATGATGTATCTTGGTGTGATCCTCTTTGAGTTCATCCTGTTTTAGACTCTCTGTGCATCCTTGACTTGTATGTCTATTTTCCTTCACCAAGTTAGGGAAATTTTCTGTCATTTTTTCAAATAGGTTTTCAAGTTCTTGCCTTCTCTCTTCTCCTTCCAGTACCCTCATGACACAAATTTGGCATGCCTGAAGTTGTTCCAGAGGTTTCTTACTCATTTTTGGATTTTTTTTTTCTTCTTGCTCTCCTGATTGAGTGTTTTTACTTCCTTATATTCCAAATTGCTAATATGATTCTTGGCTTCATCCACTTTACTGTTGTTCCCCTGTAACTTATTCTTTATTTCAATTAGTGTATCCTTCATTTCTGACTGGTTCTTTTTTATGCTGCTGAGGTCCTAAGTTCATTGAGAATCCCTATAACCAGTGTTTTGAACTCTTCCTCCAGTACATTGCTTGTCTCCATTTTGCTGAGTTCTTTTTCTGTAGTTTTGTTTTGTTCTTTCATTTGTGTCATGTTTCTTTATCTCCTCATTTTGGCCACTTCCCTGTGGTTGTTTCTGTGTATTAAGTACAGATGCTATATCTCCTTGGTTTGATAGAGTGGCCTAATGTAGTAGGTGTCCTGTAGGGTCCAGAGCAACAGTTTCTCCAGTCAGCCAAGATGTGGCTTCAAGTATGCCCCTCATGTGAGCAATGTACACCCGTCTCTTGTAGTTGAGCCTTAATTGCTATAGGCAGGTCAATGAGAGGGCTTTACCCCCAGGCTGATTAGCTGCAAGCCCTGATTATGATCACTGACTACCCACCTCCAACCACTGCGGAAGATTAGCTGTGCATGGGCCCCCTCCATAGAGCAGAACTTTCTTCAGCAGAGCTCCATGTCTGCCCCTTGAGTGTGTCACTTATGGAGGTGGTTGGGTGGTGGTGCTTCAATGTGGTCTGAAGCTGTCCACCCTGTGTGCTGGCTCTGAGGCCTCCTAGAAGGTGCAGGCCAAAGTCAGCCACCATGTGTGTTCTACCTGGGGCCACCCAACATAAGCTACAAAGCAATTTGCAGATGGTTGCTACTTGTGCTATGCTTACAGGTACCCAGACAAAGCCAAGCTCTGAACCAAGCCCTGCTGCTTCTAGTGTCATACCTGGGACCACTTAGTAAGAGGAAGGGCCGTGGTGAGGCTAGATGACACTTTTTTTCAGAGAATTTAGGAAAATTTGAAGCATGAGGTAAGACATTTGTGTGGAAAAGCTAAAAGAAACACCTTGGGTGGGCCTGAAGTTGGGTGGGGCAGGGCCTCTGGGAGTCACCAGGGTGGGGTAAACAGTAAACAGTGTAAACTAGGTTGACTGAGTCTCAGATATGGCACCAGCCTGCTAGCTCTGCGTGGGAAGGGCTCATCAAAGGAATAATGGCCTCTGCTAGCACTTCTCTTTGGGAGAAAACTGTCCCTCCAGTTCTCACCCATATGCCAAACAATTCAGTTTCTCCCTTTATGTCTCTGGTGGCTTTCAAGCTGTTACCTCAATACTGGAGCCTAGAGGGAATGAGTTCCAGTAAGTCTGTGCATGGGTCTTTTAAGAGGAACTGCTTGATACTTCAGAAGTTTCTACCTTCCTTAGCCTCAATCCCCACTGGTTTTTATAGCCAGAAGTTATTGGGACTTTTCTTCATGGCACTGAAAACCTGAGTTAGGGGCTTTGTGTGGGGCTGGAACACTTGCTTCTCAGGGGATCCTCTGAAGTTGAAATATCCCTCTCAATATTTATCCACCACAGGTGGGTGTAGGACCAGCCCATTCCATTTCTCCACCCCTTCTACCAGTCTTGATGTGATTTCTTCTTTAAATCCATAGTTGTAGGACTCCCATTCAGCTTGATTTCTTGTAGTTCTGAATAATGGCTGTTCTGTAGTTTAGTTGTAATTTTGGTGTGGTTGTAGGAGGAGACAAGTACTATGTTTACTTACAGCACCATCTTCACCAGAAGTCAGGAAAAAAATTTTTTGACATTATTTTTCAGCTTTTTTTCCCTTTAATTATTCTCTTTGAAAGTTAATAAATAAGCCTGATGGTGGCTGGTAATAATAGAGGTATACTACCATTGAGACATCAAAGGAAAGAAAACTAATGCACTTTAAGAGAAATTAGACAACAAATAAAAACTTGTGCTATCAACCTTTAGAAAGACCATAAATAATTCATAGAATTACTCCATTTTCACACCTGCACCCATTTCCCAAGACACTCTAATCTGGCCTCTGTTTCCATTAATATCACCAAAACTGCTCCTGCAAGTTTAACTGATGATACCCATTTTCATAAATCAGAAGATATTTCTCATTCCTTATTTTACTCGATCCCTTGTTATCATTCAACAGCATTGACTATGTCTTTCCAGAAACTCTTCCTTCTTTCCACAGCTTCCATGAAACCACGGTATCCTGGGTTATTTGTTGTTTTACTTCAGCTTTTTTAAACCTCTGTGGCTATTCCTCTCAGACTTATCAGGTTCATCCTCTTCTACTTGCCATAAATATTGAAATTCCCCAGGAATTTGTCTTAGAACCTCTCTTCTCTCTCTAAATGCCCATTGTAAAGTATTACTCATGATTAAAGTTTTAGTAATAATGTAGACATTAAGACCCTAATTTGTACCTTTAATTCAAACGATTCCAGTGAGTTCTGGATGGCTTTTGCCAACCGTCTACCTAAACACCTCCACTTTGACATCTCAAACTCAACATACCTAAGAACAAACTTGTGACCTTCCCCCAGTACCTGGTCTTCTCCACTACTTCTTATTTTAATCAGGGTAGTGTCCCCTTATCCAAGGAAGTTATGTTCGAAGAACCCTAGTGGGTGGTTGAAACCACAGATAGCACTGAACCCTACATATCCTGTTTTTTCCTATATTTACATACCTTTCAAAGGAAGCACTTTGTGGCTTTTCTTTGGCATATCCAAATCATCAGCATCACTACTATTTGCTTTGAGACTATTATTTTTTCTAAAAGGGTTATTTTTGGAGTAATACTTGTCTATAAAAAAGAAGAAAATTTTACCCTTTGTAACAGTATGGTTGAGCTCAGAGAACATTAAGCTAAGTGAAATAAGCTAGTCAGAGAAAAACAAATACCATATGATTTCACTCATATGTGGACTCTAATGAACACATTGAACTAACGAGGGAAGTGGGGACAGACTCATTGATGGAGAGCAGGATGACTGCTGTGGTGCAGTGGGAGCTCAGGGTGGAGGGATTGAGCAAAAAGGAAAAAGCACTCATGGACATGGACAACATTGTGGTGATTGCTGGGGGGAGGGGGTATAAAAATACAATGAAAGTTAAATTGAAAAATAAAATAAAAATAAAAAAATAAAGGGTTACTTGAGGACAAGCACTGCAACACCAGAACAATTGACCTGATAATCAAGATGGCTCCTAAGTGACTTATGGGTATAGAGAGTACACAGCATGGATACGCTGGACAAGGGATGATTCACGTCCTGGGCAGGACAGCCAGGGATTTCATCCCACTTCTCTGGGCAGAGTGATATTTAAAACTTATGAATTGTTTATTCCTGGAACTATTTATTTTTGGACTGAACACACACAAGCTCACACACCTGTGTGGGTGTGCATGATCATTTTAGGCTAATGACCAACATCATTACACTAGGCCCACAAGAACCCTGACACTTCTCCAGTCTTTTCGAGTACATACCTAAAATGTGCTAGTAGCATCTTGACTAGCCATAAAGCAATAAACTTCTTAATAATCTGAATTTTGACATTTGAATAAATAATGAAAACTTTCTACTTTAAAGGTATGTATCCCATCAATTGGAATTAGTATCTTAAAAAAAAAAGCCACTCTGATGGAATTAATACTGATATAAAATATTTGATATAGGCAGTACTTTTATAAAATAAAATATGCTCTAAATGAATCCCTCTAATTTTTAAAAATAAAATAAACTAAAGGTCGATTATTATCCTTGATCATCCCCAGCCCTGCCACACTGGCCTTCCTCCCATTTCTCAGCCAGAGAAGCAGCTCCTCCTCCTCTGCAGGCCTTTGTGTGTGCAGTCCTCTTAGAATGCCCTTGGCCCCAGACATATCCTCCGTCCACCAGTCACGCATCACTGAGACAATTTATTTCAGATCTCAGTCCAAGTATCAGTTCCTCAGGAAAGCTTTTCCCCAATGCCTACCCCTAACCCTGGTCTGCCTCAGTTTCCTTTTTTATACACTTTCAGAGACATATTTTTTCTTCAGCGCACTTAACCTTGATTTATGATTATTTCTTCATTTAGTATGATTATTTGATTAACACTTGCCTCCCCCACTGACTAAACTTTGACAGGAATGTTGTCTATCCATTGTGTCCTCCAATCTAAATTAGTGAGTGACTCTAGGTAAGAGCTCAAATGATATTTGTTAAGGGGATAAATGAATCAGTATCTCTTTATTCTACTCTAAGTCTGCTTTTCAGGGTTCACCAATGTTGTGGATATTCTTTGTAAATTTATTCCAAATATTATTTTCTCTCAACTCAGAATTTTAATTTTAACATTTTTCATCCAAAATACTTAGTATTTCAGCCCATTGTGGGTTAAATTGCCTTTATGTCATGCTTCTGAATTATTTGGGGGGTTATTCGACAATATACATCTGCAGATCCTCTACAGAACTACTGAATCTGCATATTTATGGGTGGGGCTGAATTTTTTTTTTTTAAACAAGCACCACTACAAGATTCTTCTATTTATTAAAGTTTGAGAACATATGCTCTAGTGGTTTAGAGTAAAAATCAAGGAGAAAATGTACTAAGCCCTGAACAACTTCTATACAGACTTCTTAAATAAAGCCTGCTTCTAAATGGGAAAATGACTTGAGTCTGTTCTAAAAAGGTCACATTTTTTGGTTCTATAAGTAGGAACAAAAGTGAGGAAACCCAAAATATTTTTGGCTTTCCATAGGCTTGACCCCCAAATCATGTGGAACAATAAACCAAAGAAATTCCAACATAATAGACATATGAGACAATGAGCAAAGAATTTGGCCACGAGTAACTCCAGAACATAAATTTGAATTTAAAAAATCAAGTAAATTCAACCTTTTTTCTTTTTCACAACTTGGTGTTGAAAACTTGCTATTCCACTAGCTTAAAAGAACTGACAAGTGTAGTTTTCAGCATTTAGGAAGGTGGGTTCCTATCCTGCTTCTCTTTAGCATAGTTTTAGGCTCCTTATTACAAAAAACACAATATGAACACTGTCTCAAGAAGAGCCAAACACACTGTTTGACACATTGTCATGGAATGCAGGTAGCAGAGACTTTCTAAAGGTGCAAGCAGAAAGAGAAACCAAGAAAAGTATTTGTTCCCTACTGTCAGCTCTTGGGTGTCAGTCAGCCTAGTTGGCCTGTGTAACTAAGTGGGAAACACCTGGAAGTATAAAACAGGAAGGAGCAAAGCATTTAGAGAAAGCTTTGAGATGATCTGAAGTGGGTCTTTTTCCCTTCCTTCATGTTGGAGATGCTTATGGGTGAACCGAGTGATTATGAGAGTGGTGGTCACTTGGCATTCCACACCTCTGAACCTTCCTATGTGTTCTCCAGGGTCACCTGTCATTTATTTATTTACTTATTTATTTGTTTATCTGTGAACCCAAGCTAGAAACCAAGGCCAGGCCATGTGGACAAGAATTGTTATTGTTATCATCGTCAGAATGACGACTTACAGCTAGAAGCCTGGCAAGTGTTTAGGTTACTAAGTCCTGTTAGTGATGCAGTTGACCTGTTAGGAATTGTGGGGAAAGTGTTTCTGGATAAATATTCAAGAGCAGTGATCTCCAATTTACAATCCTTGCCAGGGAAAGGTTTTTGTGAAATTGCCCACAATATAGAAATATTTACTTATTTATAAATTATATGTATATACTACTCTAGTTTTACATTATGAATATTGTAATTATATACGAAAATAGGCATTGAATTAGTCTACTAGAAAATTCAAAGAATAATTCCAATTTTTTCCCATGGTCTAAAATGTTCCAACTAAAACTTAATGGCCGAAACTTCTGAGAAATACAAGCCATAAAAGCCACCTTCAGTCTACTTCCTTAGCACGTACACAGAAGTAACTCTGTCTGCACTGGATTTGAGTGCTGTAAAACAATGCAACAATCAACCCGTTCATGTTGGGGTGGGAGGGAATCTCGAATCATCAAAAGGTTCACAGCAGAATAAATTATAATAGGAAAATAAAGGCAGCAATCCAAATAGAGGATTGGTTAAATAAATGTTATATTTATACAATGAAATATTTTATTTTCAATAAAAATAAAAGTTTCAAAGATACTTTAATTCTGTGGGTTGAACTGTGTCACCCCAAATCTATATGTTAAAGTCTCAATACCCAGTACCTCAGAACGTGATCTTATTTGGAAATAGGATCATTGCATTTGCAGTTAGTTAAGCCAGGTGAGTCCCTAATCCAACATAACTGGTGTCCTTATAAAAAGGGGAATTTGCACACAGGGATAACCCTGTGGGAAGACTGGAGTAAGCTAAGGAATGCCAAATATTTCTGGCAAACCACTGGAAGCTAAAAAGGCATTGAAAAGGCATTAAGCAGATTCTTCCTCACAGCTCTCACTAAGAATCAGCCCTGCTGATACCTAGATCTTGGACTTGTAGCCTTCAGACTGCAAGAAAATAGGCCTGCTTCATTTTTTTTTAAAATTGCTGTTCTACTAGAGTTGTCCTAATTTTCCCCTGTTGCTCTCCCCTGCCCCGCCCACCCCTTGCTCCCACAGTCAACCCCTACTCTGTTGTCCACTTCCATGGGTCATTCATACCTGTTCGGTGATTAGACCCTCCACTTCTTTCCCTCCTTAATCCCCAGTCCTGATCTTTAAGCCATGCCATCTATGGCACTTTGTTATGGCAGGTCTACCAGACTTAATACAGGTGCTGTGCTCTGACATCATGTTCAATTGGAAAGAGCTGGCATAAAATGCCCGTGTAAGGTGACCCCAATCACGTGTACACATATTCATACATGTATATGTACATAAAACCCTGGAAATGTCATTGTTTATCTTTGAGTTCTGGGTAATTTTTATGTTCATTTAATTTTTTCCCTATATTTTCTAAGTTTTCTGCAAAAATATTTGTTTGTGCCCATATCTATACTTTCTAAGTTGCTGATTAATTTTATTTAAAATCTTTTAAAATTTTTTTATTAAGTAAAAAATAAATTACTCCAGAGAAGCTACTTCTCTTGTTCCTAAGGTCAGTAATGGTGACCAGATAATTCGATACAAAAGTCCCTAGGTTGTATACTCTCCAGTATGTGCGCCATTTGAAGTTCTCAGTAGAGCGACATGATTCAGCCATTATCTGTGATATTCAGCCCTGCTCAGTAGCTCTGTCACTCCTTGCTCTTCTCTGACCCATGAACACCTTCTCATAAGTCACTGGACTTCTACAGGATTCTGCTGCTTTGTTTGTAAACTGGTACTAGCGTGGTACCCCGCCTCTCTCATCCCAAACAAGATAATGTATATGAAAGTATACTGATGAAAGACAAAGCCCAACAACATGAGGTGCAAGTTGTGCTGGTAGCAATGCCATGGAAGAATGGTAATTAACCCTAACTTGGCTGTCTCGCCTCACCAGGGTAGTGGGTGCTCCGCCCAGGTGGCAGCAGCCACCACCTCCAGCAGCTCCATGCTGCCCGTTTGACAAGCCAGGAGGTCATCCATCTATCACTGATACTCAGAGATTCTTTCCTAATATGAGACAGACATTGTTTCCGGCATCTTGGCTTTAAAATACCTGTCCACTTCTGGGAACCTCATTTCTCAGAGTTCAGACTCTGTTAAATCAGATTCCTTGTGCGGTATCAAAACTTTTCTCTTCTTTGGTTTCTTGTTCCTCATATTTTCTTCACAGGAGTAGCTGTGGTAGGAATAGTAGGTGAAGAGAAATATCCATGGTATATTTTAATCCTCAACTGACTTCCCCTTGCTGGGACCCACTGTCATGTAACAATGTCATGTGGTAATCCTTAGAAGATGCTCAGGAAGCACACGAGTAAATAGCAAATTTTTGGCTATATCTTAAAAGAAGAATCTATTTCTCTCCCATGCCCCTCACATATGATGTATTCCAAAGGGATAATATTTTTAAAAGAGAAGTAAAAATAAAAAATGAAAGAAAAAAGCTGCGGAGCCAGTTCTGTTTTCCCGGTTTACTAAGAGCACTCACATCACAGAGGCCGACCTAACTAACAGCACACGTTAGTTTCACTTCACATTCCAGGGCCTAAAGTTTTTCATAGTTCCTTTATTTTCTGAATTCAATTTCTTGTGCTCCGAGGCCACATCCTATAAGGCTGGTGAAAAGTTCTACCATGGTCATGGCCATGGCTCCTTCCCTCCCTCCTGGTTCCTGTGGAATTTGCTCGAGTTACACAGGTCAAATGCTTGTGGAGGGTGTTGGGAGGAGCATGGGCGGGCGCATTACAGCTATTCAAGGACCACCCTGCTCACAAAGAAAAATACCCTTTCCTGGTCTTCCCCCAAGCTCACAAAGCTTCCAGGTCCATTCACTTCCACCTCCCTATTTTTCTCAAAATAGAACCTCAGAACTAAAAAAAATATAAGTTCTTCTTCCTAAAGTCAATTCTTTAAAAACAAGACTCTTAGTTTTGCCCTGAGGGTGAAAAAGCTCTTCAGGACTGGAAGTTCTGGATTGCCCTTCGGTTTAGGAGTACAGGGGAGATGGTGAGCTGGAAAGAAAGGGAAGATACCTCTTACTCCTTTATTCTTCTATGTCAGTCAGAGCACAGCACAAATCAATATTTCAAAAAGTCATCCTGCCAATTTAAAAACACTGAAGGGTTATTATTCAACAGAGAGGTGCTTTTAGAAAAGCAAGTAAGGAGCTCTAACCTGAAGAGACCCAGACAGCCACCAGGCCATGGGTGTCAATGTGAAGTGCCTGCCTTTGCTGAGATTGTCACCAACATTTGCCAAAGCATTAAAATTACAACCTCCTTTTATTACCTAATGAAAGTTCATACGAGGCGAAGGAGTGTAGTTCAGCTGCCACAGAGACAGACTAGAATCTGGAAATTCTGCTAGCTCACAGTCACCTGGGCTCCTTAGCCTACCTCCTTACATTGTTTGCCTGTTTTAATCAAGGTTATTTCCTAGAGAGTTGGCATGTAGGAAGGAACCAAAGGGATTTGGGGGGATCCTCAGGAGGTCTTTGTTGTGATAAAAATCACAACCCAAGGACCCAGAGGCCCAGCAGTGACGGCTTTAGTGCATGATGCTAAATAAATTGACAAGCCGCAGCGTTCAGTGATCCAGACGTGGTGATGTGGGGTGGCGTTATGCCAAGCATGACAGGGCATTCCGTCATGTGAGTCCTACTGCGGCCCCAGCAGGGATTGAAACGGGAGCCAGGAGACCTTCCCAGAGTTCAAGGAAATGTAATGAGCCCAGGAGTTTCCTCAGCAAACACATCCAGCCAAGCAGGCCTCCTCTGCAGCATGTGCCTTTTCTCACTCTTTCTCTACTTTCCACGTGAGAACCCATACAAAGTTTTTTATTTTTGCCCCTCATAGGAAAATAACTTTATTTTTGACTAAATATGAAAATTATACTTGTCTTCCGTAAAACGTCCAAGCAATGTGGAAGAGTATCCCGATGACAAAGGATACTCTGTCATGATTTCATCTAAGCCAGACCGGGACTTACAAGCACTGGACAGGCCATGAGTAGGCCTCCTGGGCCTGGATACCCCTTACATTTATTCACCACTTCTCGACAGGGGTGGCTTGGCAAAAGTGACAAGTGTTCATGGTCTTCCTTGTTTTATTCCCAAGTATACTATTCCATCTGATGAGGCAGTTATCTCACTGATCATGAGACTACAATGGACTTTTCTCTGTTTTTTTCTTTAACTTTATTGTTATTGTTGACACTATTACAGATGTCCCCATTTCCTACCCCCTGCCTTTGCCCACCTCCACCCAGCCCCCACACACCTTCCATCTGGTCACCAGCACACTGTTGTCTGTGTCTATGGGTCATGTATAAGTGTGCTTTGGTCAATCTCTTCACCTTCTTTCATCCAGTGCCCCAACACCCCTCCCCTCTGACAGCTGCTAGTCTATTCCATGTGTCCATGCCTCTGTTTCTATTTTGTTCATCAGTTTATTTTGTTTCTTAGATTCCACATATGTGAGATCATATGGTATTTGTCTTTTTTAATGAGTTCTGTGTGGCAAACTGAGATAACTGATACCACATTTCTGGATGAATCCAACAATCTGTTAGTGGTCCTATCTGGTCTGATTCTTAATCCAGCTATGACTCTAGACCACAGTGATACCCACTATAAAATGTTTGGTATATATTCTTTTGTATTTTTGTCCTGTGTATATATAAATTTACACAGGCACAAAGGGATTAGACTGTACACACTGGTCTGGCTTTTCCTCTCAACTCAAAGAAAGAGAAACTAATCTGATTGGGCTAAATTCTGTGACACAGATGGGGTCATCGCCAAAGGTCATGCACAGAAATGTGACTGTCTAGATATTGTTTTTGTGTTTCTTCCTTTGTGTGTTAAGTCTACCCTGAGGGTGGATTCTTGGAGCGAGTCAAGGATCTCTTATTTGTTTGCTCCAGTGTTTGTTTGATGACACATGGCCAGACTTAGACTTCTGAGGAGAGAGAAACACCACCTAACCTTGAATCTAACCCTCATAATCCAACCTAGTTTACCAGAAAGCTCTTCATTAGAAGACTGCCCATGAGCAGTGACAACAGAGTAGTATCTTATGTGAGATTTACATTTATTCTTTGATGTTTTTTTTTCCTTTGTGAAATTCAAAGTGAAAATGAGTGGTAGGGCTAAAAATGAGCTGAGCATTCCTGGGTCCCTCGGTTGCCATCTCGCTACATAAAGCATCACTGACATTCTTTACTGTTTTATTTCTGTCATGCTATTTGTGGACGTTTTCCCACAAACTGAAAAAAAAATGCTGGGGTTAGAGGATGAGGGTATGTGGTTTACACTGGTAATGAAAAAAAAAAAAAAAAGGGAAGAGAGAAAGAGAGAGCTTTAACCCAGAAGCCAAAAAGCCCAAAGCTACAATCCGAGAGAGCTTCAGACCGTGTTCTATCAAATTTCAGGAGCCAGGCAGGAATAGTCAGAGCTTCCAGGGCTCAAAAGTTGATAAGGCAATTACCATGAAAAAAATGCCTGGGAGTAAGAACTCTTTCTGAGACAAGAAACAATTCTTTTCAATCATGATTTCTGATCTTAAATCTTTCTTACTCTTTCTGACATGAACAGGTATGGAAGGCGCTGGCAGAAATTTTGAAATGTTAGAGCTCAAAATACTAGTCAAGTAGTTATAGTGCATTGCCTGGCAGAGAGTACACATTCACTTAAGGTTAGTTTTACATTAACTTATCCTGGAGGAAAGGAGCTCCACAGAGGGACACCGTCCATAGAGAATACCATGGGAATAGGACTCCCTGGAGTTGTGCAGAGGTATGGTGCTGACCAGGGGACCAGGTGCTGTTCTGGGCTTCAGGGACAAAATGCTAAAACAGATAGTTAAAGGCTCTGCCCTCAGGAAACTTATATTCTAGTGGGACAACAATAAGTAGGCAGACAGATAATCAATTTAGACAGTGAGAGTCCAGTGAGGAAAACAAGGCAGGATATGGAATGGAGTGTGCTGAGCGAGGAGATGCGGACTCTGTTTTATAGCGGTCAGTGAAGAGACTTGTTTGAAGCATGTGAGCAAGAATTCCGGGCAGAAGGAATAACGAGTGCATAGTTTCTAAGGAAGAACTGTTCTTGTTGTGTCTGAGGACATAGCAGGAAGGCCAATGTGGCTAGAGAGAATTGGGCAAAGGGAAGAATGTTTAGGATGTGAGATTTGAGAGAGGCAAGGGAGGGGAGATTGCATTTCAGTCTAATGGGGAGGAGGGGCAAGTTATCAGATTTCTGTTTTTTAAAGATCACTCTGGCTGCAGTGTGGGGAGTCACTGACTGTGGGGCCTGAGAGAGGAAGTAGTAGCGTGTCAGAGCCATAAGAGCAACTGTCAGATTTTCAGGAATTTTGTGAATCAGCTTTTACACACAACCGTCATTTAAAAAAATCAAATTATATAAACTCATAATTAAATTATATTAAAAACGAAGCTCATGAACCACGAAAACTCTTTGCTATCTCCTTGTACTACATTTCATTATTATCTGCATGGTGGAAATACTATATAATGGGGTGCTACTGTGCATCTCTTTCAAAGTCCACATTCAGTGAAGCCATGTTTGTAGCTTGAAATTGGCTGTGGTGGGCATACTTACACCATAGAAATTGGCAAATGCTGCAGAGACAGAGCAGGACTACCCCCTTCCCCTGGCCCCAGAAGGGCAGCTGCTAAACATTTACCAGTACACCACTGAGCAGGAAGACCAGAAGCACACATGAGAGATGACTCCGACCTGAATGAGGGTGGTGGTGGAGGAGGCAATGTCAGTGAGGCATTCCACACAGGTGTAAAGGCGAAGTTAACAGAACTTACTGAAGTATTGGATATGAAAAGTGAAGCAAAGAGTGGTATAAATAGTGATCTCTAAGATTTTGAACACCAGTTTGGATATAGGTTTTTTAATTTGAGAACAGAAAGGAAAAACGCCTGTGATAATGATAATTATTATCTCGTAGTAATAAGAAAAAAAGTTTCTTATGAAATTTCCCCTTTTAGGGCTTTTTGTCAAGGCTTCTAAGATAGTTTTTCTTTCCATAAGACAGTAATCTGAATGTGATAACTACATAAAGTCAGGACTTGCCTTTACTTTCCCAGGACTGAGCACAGTGCCTGCTACATAGTAGATATCAGTCCAAGGGAGTTGTGCTCCTAGAATAAGACCATCCTATGTAGTTGGGGTTCTGCTTGTATTTGGGGATCTACAAGACAGACCATAGTTGTTCCATCTAGATCTAGCTATTACATCAATTTACTTGAAAGCTGTAACTAAAAAAACAAAAACAAAACAAATAAAAAAGCTGTAACTTTGTAACACAGGGCTCTCTAACTAGTGCTACATACTCGGTGGACTATATTTATTGGTACTAAAGATTGCCTTTTGAGAGATTATACACTAAAGCAGAGACACTTTACTTTTAAAGAAAATTAGGCCAAGATTCATTTGTGATTTAGCATTCCTATCATAATGCCTCATTTGATAGGAATGGAAACATATCTATTTCTTTTGTTTTTAAATTTTTAAAAATTTATTGATTAGAGAGAGAGGAAGGAGAAGAGAGAGGAAGAGAGAGAGAGAGAGAAACATCGATTTGTTGTTCCACTTATTTATGCATTTGTTGCTTCTTGCATATGCCCTGACTGGAGATTGAATCCACAACCTTGGAGTATCAGGACGATGTTCTAACCAACTGTGCTACCTGGCCAGAGCCTCTTTTTGTTTTTTTAATTTGAAATTTAAGGTCATTTTATTAAGTTCACTGATGAAAGCTTTCAGAATATTCAGAAAATTATTTTTTTCATAGGAAAAAAGAAAGGATAATCAACACCCTCTCAGCATATTCATAGATACTGTGGCAGTCAAGTCTCTCTGCAGCTGGACACAGCCCATCAGCCAGTTGGGTCATCAGGACTGTAGTCTGGATCATCCCATCATCTCCTAGCTCCAAGCCATTCATTTCCTGGAACAAGGACTCATCTATTGCCGCATGATTTCCAACATCCTCAAAGAACTGGATATCAGGTGTGTGAAGATTATGATGTTTCAAATATCTGTTTCCTATTTAATTTTTTAATCTATTTTTTCCTGCTTGTTCTTCTTCTTTCTTCTTTTTCCTCCTCCTCCTCCTCCTCCTCCTATTCTTCTTCTTCTTCTTCTTCTTCCTCTTCCTCTTCCTCTTCTTTCTCGTCTTTTTTTAGTTTCCAGGACTTCTGCATCAACCTTGGCTTTCCAACTTAAGAACTTCTCAATTGTAACAGGAGTTCTATGAAATCATTGCTTCTTCTGCTTCCTTTTCTTTTTGTTTCTTTTCTTCTTCTCGTCTAGTTTTTATCTGATCCACCATTTCATTTATCTTTTTCTTGCACAGTTGTCACTAAAGATCATCACCATACTAAGATTTTTTCTGCGTGTAATGCTAATAATTTTAAAGTGTCTGAGACACCGTTATCTTCCAGGTTTTCCTGAGAGAATATTTTATAAAGGGAGACTTCATCCCTTTATAAACCTCAGAACTCAAAAAAATACTTCATCAGGGTATTTCTCACTGTTTGTAAATGCAGCAGTGGTCCTGGCTGCAGCGCACTGTCTGGGTACCTGCGCGATCCGGGGGCAGCAGCGAGGGCCATGATGACGAGCTACTGCCCCTGGATCACGTGATGACACTACGCCGAGGAGCAGCACAGCAAACTGGAGGCTCTGGCGAGCGTCTACCCCGACTCCTTGGTGGTATTAACAGAAATTTCTCTCAGCTTCGCCATTACCATGACATCTGAGCCTGGAGAAAATGATGAAACTATCTAGATTTATTTTTTAATGTAAAATTCAAGTTCAATTTCATCCGCTAGCTGCCACTATAGCTGTCCTTCACAAGTTGATGCTCCTCGTAGCCAGTTTTACTCCACTGCACAGTCGTTTTTTTCTTTGAAACACATCACATTTTTAATTAGCCTCATTATTTATTGGTTTAATTGGTAATTGCCTACCTCCTCCATTTGATTTTTTAAAAAAGACAAAGACCTTCTCTGTGTTAGATATTGCTGCAGCTACAGTACTTACTACAGTGATTGTTGCACAGTAGGGTCTCAATAAAATTTCTTGAATGACAGGATTTTTTTAACTAATGAGCATAGAAAGGATTGAAAGCCACTTAAAAATTTATCAGGTGAGTAATACCTCACATTTTATCAAATAAACGTCTCCCCTATTGAGGTCTACTAAACAGAGATTTGCAAATGAAAAGCATCAACAACTTCTACTTGACATGCTGAAGAAAATCTTCCTGTTTAAGAGGCAGGGGACAATATGCCTCTGTACATTTTTGGAAAGTCTTATTATTTGTTACAAATAACAGAATCCATCATAGTTAGGTTAGTGGAAAACTGAGTTTATTAACAGATATTCGAGAGCTCATAGAAACTCCAGGAGAGCTAGAGGGTCAGGCCCAGGGCTGCCCAGACAGAAACAACACCCAGGCCATCCCAAAGGACTGCTCCCTAAAATCCACTTTCCCTGTGGCTGAACAAAAAAAAGCAGCTTGCACTGATGACACTGTGCACCGGATGCCATGCCCTCAGCTGATGCCCCACTCCCCCAAAGCAGGCCACAGGCACGGCCACTACCTCCAAAGCATGGATTCTAGCTAGTGACTGCTTTTTTAAAAATATCACTTTCTTCTAAAACCAAGTCTTAGTCTTACTTGGGTATTAGAATCTAGGTCATGCGTGGGTCTGAAGGCTGGACTCATAATGTAGAGAACTACCCGAAGAGGAATAATGGGCAAATAAGCTGGTTTGACAAAACGTGACACATGTCCTTTCAGTCCTGTCTTTCTTCCATATTATAACTATGCTACCACCATTAACAACAAAATGACCACGTCAACATAACCGAACTCTCCACTGTACAAACAAAAGCGTACTTATCCTCTCCTCAAAAGCAGAGAATAGACAGTCAGCAATTACTGCAGCCAGCCAAAGCCCAGAATCTCCAGGTGATATACTGTCCTCCAATTCTGTCATGAGTATTTCTGTGTGTTCTGAATCCAATAAACTAAAACATAAATTTAGCCAATACATTCTATATGAAAAAATAGAGCAGGAGAGTGAAAAAGAGAAAGTTATTTGAAAAGTGTATATTTAAATGATACAGTAAGAAAATATGGGTAGACTGTATAATCCCCATTTATGCTTCTGTTCACAAGGCCCTGGTTGATAGTAATGACTTTGACCCATCATTACTCATTCCATGTTCTTTTTGTCCTCAGTAAGCACCTCAGGTGTTTGGGGTTCTTCTCCTAGTAGGTTGACTTGTATCATCTTTCGTAAATGACTGAGTCCCAGATATTCCTGTGTATGTGAGACTGCTATAGTCTTCCAATAACTTTTACTAGATATACTGTACTAAAGTAGATCAAACATAATATACTCTGCTCCTAGTGTGTATCGGGTACACTGTTTTTCCTTAGTAATCAAGAGTTATCTCCCCAGCCAATCCCGTTTTTTGTTTGCTTGTTTGTTTGTTTTATTTTGTTTTGTTTTGCCTGATTATCCAATGGTATTTGCCTGCTTATCCAAAATGTCTGGGCAGTTTTCTCTGCTCCAAGGCAGCAGAACTGTCATTGGATGCCCTAATAGAAGCACTCCTTCCTTGGGCACTCAGGCCTCTAAACTGTCAGAGGCCAGTGTCATGGGGCCCGGAAGGAAATAATTTGTGAGTCTATCATTGGGAGTAATAATGAAAGGTACTATTTCCATTTCCTCTTTGGTTCCCTGACAAATGCTTTGACCATGGGAGAAACTAGATGAGTATTGTATAGAAGAAGAGACCTTTGTTGAATTTGTTGTGAAGTTTTACCAACAGGTTATTGTTCATAAAGTCACAGTAAATGCTCAAATGCTATTAATTAATAAAATTAAATACTTTCCCGCATGAATTTGTATTGCCTTTGGGATTTTTCAATAAACAATTGTCTAGAATTCCAAGGCATCATATTTCAATGATATCCCAATAATGGAATCAACAGAGAATGAAGCCATGGAAATAAAAATACTGCTTGTAAAAATTAAATATCTAAGTGAAGTAGTGAAAGTGGGACATAAGAACTTTTGTTTCTACCATTTTAGAATAATGCTCTGTATGAGTCAGCTCCTACATGGAGGAGCCCCCAAATCCAAAAGGCTTACAACAATAAATTATATTCTGATTATATTATGTGATAGCTTTAGTTTAGCTGTGACTCTGCTCCACACCCTCAATCCAGGACCAAGCTGGAACAGCAGATCTTACACATTTTGGAACATGAAACTTCTGTGGCAGAAGAAAACAGAAATGAGAAATGGCAGAATTTCAGGAAGGCTCTTAATTTTTTGCTCAAAAATTTCACATGTCAGTTTCACTTACATTGGCCAAAACAAATCACATGGCCTGATGGGGGAGAGTAGTATCTTCATGTCAGTGGTAGAGAAGTGCAAAAAAAAAAAAAAAAACAATTTCCCACACGCCCTCACACTAGTATTTACTCCAGTCAAGGCAGAATAGTGCCATATTAACAGGAGTTTTAAGCTTTTAAATTAATTGGCCTGAAATAGATTTAAAATAGCAGTCAAATATTGCTCAGGGCTGTTCAATTTCTTTATATTTTTCTTCCGTAAAAGACAGTAATCAGTAAGATCTTTTGTCATCTTTTTTGAATTTTGGTATGAGAATTTCAGTAGGAAAGTGCTCTTCAGAGCACCAAGAAGATACTGACTTTTGTCTCTATGGATACAACATAAAGAACCCTAGAATTTAGGCAGGAAGTTACTGCACTAATACTCTGAGAGGTTAAGTAAAATTCCCAAGGTCATGGTCATAGTCATAGTAAGTGGTGTTTGCTAGGTTCAAACCAAAGATTCATATATTTAATATACTCACTGTTCCTATTTCATAATGATAAAGAAATCCTTATTTCCTTGTTACCACATGGGTGCAGAAGCTCCATGATTTCTCTGTGCCTTTAATGACCTTAAACCTACATTGGGACTCTATATGAAAATAGGTCTATGTCCTTAATTATGTCACCATGAATGTTGCCCTGGTTATTCTGCTTCATGCATGTGATTATGTGTTTGGCTACACACTAGGAAGAGAATAACCTGGAACCAACTGCTACTACAGATACCAGAATATGTTGTACCATCAGAAATTTTGATATGTTATATTTCATTGATATACTGGGTTGATCAAAGAATATTCTAAGATTCCATAATAAATCTATTTTTATTGAATGTGTTTGAAAGTGATGATCAGCAAGAAAATTAATCAAATAAATCAAATTGTCCTCCTAGCAACATAAATTATCTTCCTATAAAGCACACATATTATAAGGGATTTTTTTTCTTTTAGATTTAAGCAGACAGTCGATCATTTACCTTAGCCGTTTTACATAAAGTACAGCGGAGAATTGTTTGTGTGGAGGTGTTGACTGTAGAAATTGCACCTGTAATTGATTTTTATATTTTAAAACACTCTAAAGGAATATCTTTTATAGGCTCTGCTACTCAACATAATTCACCAAAGAATTTTTTCTTCATGAGGAATCTCTAGGAATCCTAATTTAACATATATATTGAAGTTATAGAGTTATTTTAGCAGAAGAACTTCTGCAGTAGATATTTTGTCTATAGGATTAAAGTAGCCTGTACAGCCCCAGGTTTGTTTCTTTTGTTTTTTAAAGAAATTTGAGAGGCATGGAGAGGTTGAAAAAATTAATTTAAATGTCATTTGGAAAAATACACATATAGAAATGAGCTGGAAAGGTAGAGGGGTAAGAAGAGATGGAAGGACATAGAGAAGAATGGAGACTTACCTGCTAATTAGTAAAATATATTATAAAGTTACAGAAATTAAAAACCAGTACTGAGCCAAAAGTAGGGAGACAGGTGAATGCATCAGAATGGAGGATAAAGATGGTGGCCGAGTAGGCGGAAGCTGAGCGCCCTTGCTTCTGATCTCAGCGCAGATTGTTGGCTGATCTTCCAACAGGTGACCTGAACAGTCAACGGAATCTCAGCCGATAGGAATTTTTGAAGCCAAGGAGTACAAAGGATGCTTTGCACCATCCAGTAAGAGATTTTATAAGCTGAGGGGGAAATGCCCTGTTATGAGGCACCTGCAGCCAAGGAGAAATTAGTCAGAAAATGCAGCTCAGTGGTGCCCTCCTCTTTGGGAGCAGGGCCCAAATCAGGAGAGACTTGAAAGAATATACAGAGTCTGGGAGAGTAAGGACACACACACACACACACACACACACACACACACACACACAGAGCAGCACATCCATAGCTGCTTTGCCATTGGGAGAGTTCCAGAGAGAAATCCTAGCAACCTTTGGAGGCACTGGCAGGCTGCGGTCGGCCCTGACCGAGAGAGACTTTGTGCTATTTGGGGAGGTGGAGCTCATGGAGAACCGGCCCAGGACTTGATTGCTGCAGTGAGGGGGTCACATAGAGACTCTTTTTAAAAGAGGAGCTGAGGCGAGACTTGAGACTCGGCGGGGACCCTAGGCTCATGCACACTCAGCGGCTCTGCCAACAAAGAAACTAGAATGAAAGCGCAGTTTGGTCCTACTGAGTCCAGCTGCACAGGAAGAGCAGAAAATGTCACACTGAAGGGACTGTGGGACCTGACCCAGCGAACTGTGCAGAGCGGAGAATTCAGGCCTGAGTCTCCAACAAGAGCAGCAGGCTGGGGACTGGACAGCCAGGAGCTGAGCGCCTGAGATTTGTTGCACCCAGGCAGGTATTCCCTCACAGGCTGGCATGCCCAACCCCCACCAGCAGGATCGCAGGCTCTGCAGATCAGTGAGGCCAGGCTCATTAACCCCTTGCTCAGCACATATCCACAGGGGAAAGAAGGAGAAGCTCTGAAAGGGCCGTTTCTGAACTTCCATCAGATACTACAAGCTGCACTTGCTCATCAGGCCCTGATCCACTGAAACCAGCAGAGCAGAGAGATTAGCGACAGGTGCAACAAGGTTGCTCAGTGCCCCAACCAGGCTCAGCACTCATACAGAGTTGCCGTCAGTGCCAAGCAGGAAAGAGCTGCCCCTTTTACACAGGCTGGTCCTTGTGTAAATAGGCAGTGATTCACCAGAAACCATATATTATTAGAAATAATCTGGGACAGGCCAGCACATGTGGCAAGAGGGAGGGGAAATACTCCCATGATATTCCCTGAAGACTGAACAGTGCCCCTGGGGACAACCCAGGGATTCCACCCTCCCAACCCCACAGGAGGCCCTCTCCAGAGGCAGGTGGAGGTGGTACTGGCAGTGATCTCAGATGGTAGATGAACCACTCTTGAGTCTTGTGCTAATGAAAAGCCAGAAGGGCAGAACAGTGGTGACCAGCCAAGCTTGAAGCAGACAGCCACAGATTATGGATCACTTGTATTCTCAAACAGGCTGCCTAGGGCCAGACTAGGACACCATGTGACATTAGCAGGGGCGGATGCAGAAAGAGAAGACAGTGGCAAACACTAGACTCTGCTGAGATAAATTCCACTATGGACTTCTTTATTATTTGCATTAATTTTTCTCCCGCATAGCTTTTTAACATTTTTTTTCTTTTTCTTCAAGTTTGTTCCTATTATTTCATTATTTTTAAATTTTAGCTTATTTCAAATCTCATACTTAACTCCTCCCTTCTCTTACACCATACGTTCTTCCTTCCTCTTATTTTTATTTTAAATTTTATGCTTTCTTTCTATGATTTGTTTCTATTTTGCACTCTTACTGTTTCTCTTCCCTCCAACCTCTCAAAACCATTTTTCTTGTCATCAGTAACCTCACATTCTTTTTCCCATTCTTATAATATCGTTATTCCTTCTCTACCTTTATTAATCTTTGCTCGTTTGTTGTTAATGTGTGGTGGTGGTTGTTGCATTTCTTCGATTTTATACCTAGATGTTCACTATTTTTGTATTTTAAATCTCAAATTTTACTGTTCCCCTCTCCTACCCCATTTTGCCTTCCTCCTGTCCTTTCTTTTTTTCATTTTAAATTCTACTTTTTCAGTCTTAGCCTGGTTTTCATTTCTCACTCTTATTATTTATTCCCCCTCTATTCTCTTACAATTACTTTTCTTTCCCTTAGACTCCTCATAAGCTTTCTTGCTCTCTTTTTCCCCTTCTTATTCCCTTTCCACCATATTAATTTTTGCTTATTTGTTATTGATATTGCTGTGGTGGATGATTTTCTTCAATTTTGTTCCTACTTTTTCATTATTTAAAAAAGTTTTCTTTAAATCTCATACTATACTTTTCCCTTTTCTTACACCATTTCCCCCCCTCTAATCTCCTTTTTTAATTTACTATGTAAATTTTATTTTCTTTCTTTCTTCACATTGTTTCTCTTCCCTACTCTTATTATTTCCCCTCCCTCCACCCTCTCAAAATCATTTTTCTTTCCATTAGCCATCTCATATTCATTTTCCTTTCTTATACTAGTGTTAATCTGTTTTCACCTTTATTAATATCTGCTTATTTGTTGTTGATGGTGTGGTTGTGGGTAGGGGTTATTTTTCTGGGTGTCAGTTTTGTTTCCTGGGTGGTTCTGTTTTGTCCTGGCAGCACCTATAAAACAGTATACAGGATGTGGTAGATGGTGTGACTCACAGTCAGCCAGGTGGAGGGAAGAACCTACTAAAGAATGACCCAACGGAAACAAAAACCCAGTTACAACCAGAGAGCCCACCTAAATGGCATAACGGATATCCCAAGAGAATCCAACTCAGGAGATCTAGGAGACTGCACCTTTGGGCCCCACAGGTCTCTTACCACAAAAGGCCACTCCACAATAACAGGGAGTCAAAGCAGGTCAATCTAATACGCAGAAATAAATAAGAAGAGTCACCTAAAATGGGGAGGTAGAAACAATCTCAAACAAAAGGAAAGGATGACTCCTCAGAAAGAGTGTTAAATGAAATTGAGACAAGCAATCTTTCAGACATAGAGTTCCAAATAATGATTATAAGGATGCTCAAGGAACTCAGTGAGAACTACAGGGAACTCCTTGGAGGACACAAGGAACTTACTGGGAACTACTTCAGCATGAAAAGGGACATAGAAACCATGAATAAGAGCCAGGAGGAAGTGAAGACTACAATATCTGAAATGAAGGATATACTAGAAGGAATTAAAAGCAGGTTAGATGAAGCAGAGTGTCAAATTAGTGAGTAGGAGGACAAGGTTGAAAAAAAAAAAACAAAAAAAAAAACCCAACCAGACAGAGCAACAAAATGAAAAAGACTAAAAAGGAGGAAGATAGCTTAAGGGCAGGACAACATGAAACATAATAACATTCACATCATAGGAATACCAGAAGGAGAAGAAGAGGAGCAAGGGATGGAAAACCTGTTTGAAAAAGTAATGACAGAAAACTCCCTTAACTTGGAGAGGGAAAAAGACATGCAAATCCAGGAAATACAGAGGGTCTCAATCAAGATGAACCCAAAGAGACCTACACCAAGACACATCATAATTAAAATAGCAAAGTTTAAAAACAAAGAGAGAATCTTAAAGGCAGCAAAAGAAACAACTATTAACATACAAGGGAGCTCTACTAAGCCTAGCAGCTATTTTCTCAACAGAAACACTACAAGCCAGAAGGGAATGGCATGAAATATTCCAGATAATGAAAAGCAAAGGCCTGGACCCCAGATTACACTACCCAGCAAGGCTCTCATTTAAAATGGAAGGTGAAATAAGGAGCTTCCCAGATCAAATCAGAATTGGACTAGTACATGCAAAAAAGAAAATAAAACTAGACCACCAACCTACACCATACACCAGAATAAGCTCAAAATGGATAAAAGGCTTAAATATAGACTTTCTCAGTTCTCCTCTAAAGCCTCCATCCCCAGTCTCTCCTCAGATATCTCTAGTCCACTCTTCCCCCACCTTTGCTGGAGCCCAGGTCTTCCATAGTCAATCAATAGTTATGATAGATGCCAAGTAACTCCACCCAGCCAATCGCCTGGCAGTGAAAGCAGTGGAGGGTGCAGCTACCATGTGGGCATCATTCTCTCCTTAACTTCTCAGAGTCAGCTTGGAAGTTTTATTTCAACTGATGCCTCATCAGCATAATCTTTCAGCACTTTTAATCTGTTGTTTTCACCGGTGTTTTAAGTTCTAAACCAGAAGTAAATCCCTATAGCATAAAGTAGATGTTTACAGTCTATGTCCCTCAGCTAGAAAAGTTGATGAATAGCACTAATAGGAGGGAGATCAAGATGGCAGAGGAGCGAATGGAAGTCACACTGACTTCCTCCCAGGACAGATCTGGAATTACAACTAAACTGTGGAGAAATCACCCAGAACAAACAACTGACCAAAAGTGAGAGAGAAACCTTATAACCTTGGACAGACAGAGGAATCAGTTTAGCACAACCCGACTGTCAAATAATGGGAAGACAAAGAAACAACCCCCAATCAAAAGGAAAGGAGGAATCCCAGAAAGACTACTAAATGAAATAGAGGCAAGTAAGCTATCAGATATTGAGTTCAAAACAATGGTTATAAGGAAGCTCAATGAACTCAATGAGTTCAATGTGAATTACAAAAAACTACAGGGAAATTATGAGGAACTTACTATATCAGTATGAAAAAGAACATAGACACTAGTAACAAGAACCAAGAGGAAATGAAGAATACAATTTCTGAATTGAAGGACACGGTAGAAAGAATCAAAAGTAGGCTAGATGAAGCAGATGATCAAATCAGTGAGCCAAAGGACATGGTAGAAAGAAACTCCCAGGAAGAGCAAGAAAATTAAAAAAGGCACAAAAGGAATGAAGAGGGTTTAAGGGAAATGCAGGACAACATGAAACATAATAATATCCATGTAATAGGAATACCAGGAGAAGAAGAGGATCAAGGGACAAAAAACCTGTTTGAAAAAGTAATGATGTAAAACTTCCTTAATTTGAGGAGAGAAAAATCACACAAGTCCAAAAAGCACAGAGGGTCCCAATCAAGAGGAACCCAAAGAGACCCACTCCAAGACACATCACAGTTAAAATGGCAGATATCAAGGCAAAGAGAGAATCTTAAAGGTAGCAAGGGAGAAACAGGAAGTAACATACAAGAGAGCCCCAATAAGGCTAGCAGCTGACTTCTCCATAACAACACTACAAACCAGAAGGGAATGGCAAGAAATATTCCGAATAATAAAAAGCAAAGGTCTGCAACCGAGACTACTCTACCCAGCAAGGCTGTCAATTAAAATGGGAGGTAAAATAAGGAGTTTTGCAGACAAATGAAGGCTAAAAGAACACACCTCTACCAAACCAGCATTGCAAGATATGCTAAAAAGGGGTGACTTTAAGAAGATGAAGAAAAAAATTGAGATAGAGAGAAACACAAGTAGAAAGGGAAAAAATGAATAAGTACCTGTCAATAATACCTTTAAATGTAAATGGATTAAATGATCCAATTAGAAGACATAGAGTAGCTGAATGGATAAGAAAACATGAGCCACCCATATGTTGTCTACAAGAGAGCCACTGAGAGTCAGAACAAAAGACCTACACAGACTGAAAATAAAGGGTTGGAAAAAGGTATTTCAAGCAAATGGACAGGAAAGAAGAGCCGGTATAGCAATACTTATATCAGACAAAAATAGACTTCAAAACAAAGGTCATGAAAAGATACCCAGAAGGACACTTCATAATATTCAAAGGAAGAATTCATCAAGAAGACATATACACTGTAAACCTATATACACCCAACATATGAGCACCCAAATACACAAGGAAAATCCTGGGGGACTTCAGGAAAGATATAGACAGCAACACACTTATAGTAGGGGATTTTAGTACCCCACTGTCAAAACCGAATAGATCATCCAAACAAAATAGCAATGATATTGTGGGACTGAATGATGCATTAGATCAAATGGACCTAACTGACATATATAGAACCTTTCATCCCAAAGAAGCAAAATACACATTCTTTTCAAATACATATGGAGCATTTTCAAAGACAGACCACATGATAGAACACAAAACAAACCTCAAGAAATTTAAGAAAATTGAAATCACATCAAGCATTTTATCAGACTACGAGGGCTTGAAACTAGAAAACAACCTCAAGGAACAAACTCAAAACATTAAAATTCATGGAGACTGAACAGCATGCTTTTAAACAATGAATGGGTCAATAATGAGATCAACGAAGAAATCAGAAAATTTCTAGAAACAAATGAAAATGAACATACAACGGTCCAAATCCTATGGGACACAGCAAAGGCAGTCCTGAGAGGGAAGTTCATAGCAATACAGGCCTACCTAAAAAACATAGAAACATTTCAAATAAACAACCTAATCCTACATCTACAAGAACTAGAAAAAAAACAGTAAAGAAGGCCCAGAATGAGCAGAAGGAAGGAAATAATCAAGAGCAGAACTGAATGACATAAGACTAAAAGAACAATTCAAAGGATCAATAAAGCCAGGAGCTGGTTCTTTGAAAAGATAAACAAAATTGACAAGCCTTTAAGCAGACATCAAGAAAAAAAGGGAGAGGACACAAATAAAATCAGAAATGAAAGGGGAGAAATTACAACTGATACCACAGAAATAAGAAGGATTGTAAGATATTGCTATGAACAACTATATGCCAAGAAATTTGAGAACCTGGGTGAAATGGACAAATTCCTGGAAAAATCTAATCTTCTAAAACTGAATGAAGAAGCAGAAAGCCTGAACAGACTGACAACAGCTAGTGAAATTGAAGCAGTGATAAAAAAAACTCCAGGCACAGAAAAGCCCTGGACCAGAGGGTTTCACAGGAGAATTTCATAAAACATTTCAGGAGGAGCTAACCCCTGTCCTCCTCAGACTATTCCAAAAAATGCAAGAAGAGGGAAGACTCCCAAACTCTTTTTATGAGGCCGGCGTCAACCTAATCCCAAATCAGATAAAGACACAACAAAGAAAGAAAACTATAGGCCAATATTGCTGATGAACATAGACACTAAAATCCTCAACAAAATATTGGCAAGCTGCATCCAGCAATACATTAAAATGATCACACACCATGATCAAGTGGGATTCATCCCAGGGATGCAAGGGTGGTACAATATTTGCAAATCAATAAACTTAATACATCACATACACAAAAGGAAAGACAAAAATCACATGATCATAGCAATAGATGTGGAGAAAGAATTTGATAAGGTACAGCACCCGTTTATGATAAAAACACTCAGCAAAGTGGGAATAAAGGGGGCCTAACTCAACATAATAAAGGCTATATATGAGAAACCTACATCCAACATTATACTGAATGGGCAAAAATGAAAAGCATTCCCCCTAAGATCAGAAACAAAACAAGGATGTCTGCTTTCAACACTTCTATTCAACATTATGAGAATTTGTAACCACAGCCATCAGACATGAAAAAGAAATAATGATCACAATACCTGACAACAAACTATATTATAAGGCCACTGTAATAAAAGCAGTCTGGTACTGGCATAAGAACAGACACATACATCAATGGAACAGAATAGAGAGCCCAGAAATAAATCAATGTCTCTAGGGTCAATTAATATTCAACAAAGGTGACAGAAGCATAAATGGAGTAAAAATAGCATTTTCAATAAATTGTGTTGTGAGATCTGGACAGTTACATTTAAAAAAATAAATTTAACCACCAACTTAAACCACACACAAAAATAAACTCAAGATGGATAAAACACTTAAACTTAAGTCATGACACCATAAAAGTCCTAGAGGAGAAGACAGGCAGGAAAATCTCAGATATTCCATGCAGCAATACTTTCACCAATATGTCCCCTAGAACAAGGGACATAAAGGAAAGAATAAACAAATGGGACTTCATCAAAATAAGAAGCTCCTGCATGGCCAAATAAAACATCAGCAAAATGAAAAGGGAACCAACTATATGGAAAAATATATTTGTCAATGATACGTCGGACAAGGGTTTGACCTCCAAACTATATAAAGAACTCACAAGGCTCCGCTCCAGGAAGACAACCCAGTTAAAAAATTGGCAAAGGACCCGAACAGACAATTCTCCAAGGAGGACATACACAGGGCCCAGAGACACATGAAAGGAAGTTCAGCATCACTAGCCATCAGAGAGATGCAAATTAAAATCACAATGAGATATCACCTCACACTGGTCAGAATTACCATCATTAATATATCAACAAACAACAAGTGCTGGTGAGGATGTGGAGAAAAGGGAACCCTAGTGCACTGTTAGTAGGAATGCAGACTGGTGTAGCCACTATGGAAAACAGTATGGAATTTCCTCAAAAAACTAAAACTGGATCTGCCTTTTGACTCAGTGATTCCACTGCTGTTAATATACCCTAAGAGTCCTGAAACACCAATTCAAAAGAACTTATGCACCTCTATATTTATAGCAGCATTATTTACAATAACCGAGTGTGGAAACAGCCTAAGTTCCCATTAGTAAATGAGTGGATCAAAAACTATGGTACATTTAAATAATGGAATACTACTCAGCAGACAGAAAGAAGGAATGCCTACCATGGATGGAACTGGAGAATATTATGCTAAATGAAATAAGCCAGTTGATGAAAGACAAACACCATATGTTCTCACCTATAAGAGGAACCTAATGAACAAAAATAAACTAATAAGCAAAATGGAAACAGAGTCATGGAAACATGGAACAGATTGGCATCAACCATATAGGGGGAAAAGGGAAAATAATGGTGGAAAGGAGAAGAAGGGACTAGTCAAAGACAGGTACGAATGACTCCAGGCATGAATAACAGTGTGGGAATTGGCTGTGAGAGCCGGGTGTGGGCTGGGCAGAGGAGGGCAAAGGGCAAAAAATTGGGACATATATAATAGAATAAAAATAGAAAATTTTAAAAAAGAATGGAATACTGAAATAGTACCATGGTTATTTGTGAATTTAGTATATGATAAAGTTTCCACCTGAAATCTGTGGAGAAAACATGGTCCATTTAATAAATGATACTGTGACAACTGACTAGTATTTTAGGGAAAGACATTTAGATTTCTATGTCACTCCTGGACCTTTGACTTTTTTATTTGCCATTAAGTTGTATCTTTCAACTAAAGATAGACAAGAACTATCTTTACTACTGTCCCCACTGTTTCCCTAATACCTAACATATTAAAGAATTATTTACCACTTATGATTATTAGTTACTACTGTTTCTTAGAGTGGAGCTGCATATTTATTTGTTCTGTTTAAGATACTTACGGCTTGGGTAGGCTCTCACCTCTCAGTCAGTTACTGTGCTGAATTCCAAAAACATTGCCACACTGAGATTTTGCCTTTCCTATATCCATCAGGCTAACTAATGACTTATAAGATAAACCAGAAATCATTTTATTTTTTTCTTTTCTTTATTTTTTTTATTACTGTTTAATCACAGTTGTCTCCATTTTCCTGCCACCACTTCTCCCTGCCCCACCATCCCCACCTCCCACCCTCCATCCTATCCCCCTTTGGCTTTGTCCATGGGTTCTTTATGCATGTTCCTTCCCCTCCTCTTCCCCTATTATCCTCCTACCTCCTCCCCTCTGGTTACTGTCAATTTGTTTTTTATTTCAATGTCTCTGGTTATATTTTGCTTGCTTGTTTATTTTCTTGATTAGGTTCTACTTATAGGTGAGATCATATGGCATTTTTCTTTCACTGCCTGGCTTATTTCACATAGCATAATGCTTTCCAGTTCCACCCATGCTGTCCCAAAGTATAGGAGATCCTTATTTCTTTCTGCTGCATAGTATTCCATTGTGTGAATGCACAAAAGTTTTCTGATCCACTGATGGGCACTTAGGTTGCTTCCAGCATTTGACTATTGTAAATTGCCCTGCTATGAACATTGGAGTACATAGGTTCTTTGGAATTGATGTTTCAGGATTCTTAGGGTATAATCCCAGAAATGGGATTACCAGGTCAAAAGGCAGATCCACTTTTAGTTTTTTGAAGAAATTCCATATTGTTTTCCACAGCGGCTGTACCAGTCTGCATTCCCACAGACAGTGCACTAGGGTTCTCTTTTCTCCACATCCTCGCCACACTTGTTGTTTGTTGATTTGTTTATGATGGCCATTCTGGCTGGTGTGAAGTGGTATCTCATTGTGGCTTTCATCTGCATCTCTCTGATGGCTAGTGATGCTGAGCATCCTTTCATGTGTCTCTGGGCCCTGTGTATGTCCTCCTTGGAGAATTGTCTGTTCAGGTCCTTTGCCTATTTTTTAATTGCATTTTTTGCCTTCCTGGAGTGGAGTCGTGTGAGTTTTTATACATTTTGGAGATCAAACCCTTGTCTGAGGTATCATTGGCAAATATATTTTCCCATACAGTTGGTTCCCTTTTCATATTGCTGTTTTCTTTAGCTTTGCAGAAGCTCTTCAATTTTATGAAGTCCCATTTGTTTATTCTTCCTTTATGTCTCTTGCTCTAGGGGACATATTGGTGAAAATATTGCTGCGTGGAGTACTTGAGATATTCCTGCCTATGTTCTCCTCTAGGACTTTCACAGTATTGCCATATTTAAGTCTTTAATTCATCTTGAGTGTATTTTTGTGTATGGTATAATTTTGTAGTTGAGTTTCATTTTTTCTGCATGTAGAAATCATTTTAGATGCTGATATATGTATATCTGAGCATCAATTCTTTTTAACCATAAATATCGGTCTTTGCAAGGTACTGTAACCCAGAGTTCCCAGCACTCCGCCACCAAAGAAGATCTATATCTATGTCTTACATAACCTATGATGAAATTGCCCAATATGGCACTCTCTTGTTGATGATCAACTGTCATAGAGTTCATTCAGTGTGGTAGAGCACAACACAGTGATTATTATTATTGACTAAACTTCCTCAACACGTGTTAGGATGACAAGTGGAGAAAGCAGCCATATCCTCTTATATCAAGACTTCAAAAGCAGAGTCACCTGGTGTTTCAACACCATTCGTTGTAGCGGGTAGAGCATGAGCTTTGGACCAAGACTTACCCAGTTCCAACCCCTGATTTAGGTACATACTAGAGCCACTCTAGGTTTTTCTCCTACCTGAAAACCTCGGTTGAAGATTTGTCCCTCCTGGCTAGTTCGCTGCCAACCCAGGACACAAGAAACCACAGATATTACAAACCCATCTCCTGATGTGGTATCCACCCACTTGTACAGAGACTTCTCCCCTTGAGCCAGACACTGGTAGAGGCAAGCATAGTTAGGAGTAGTGGACATGAAATCATAAATGCTCTTAAACCCATTTAGGAACAAGCCAAATAATATAAAGGAGGACTAATACAGGAAAACAAGTTAATGCAATTAACCAGAGGTAAAGGCTAAAGTATAGAGTTGGTAGGAAAAAGAAAGAACATAAGCAAAAGCTGAGGGGTTGAATGATTCAAGATCTAGATGTGGAATCAAGTGGGAGAACAAGTAAACCTAAAGAAACATTGTAGTAATGTAGTTATGGTGATTTGTATAAAGGAATTCAGAGGGCTTCTGCAATGAGAGGAAGAGAGATGAAAGCATACTGACGGGCTATGAAAGGGAGGTATAAAGGAAGATAATTTTTAGAGCTCAGAAGAAGAGAGAGAAAAGAAAAGAGTAGGAAAGTAAAAGAAAATTAGATAAGACATTGTGGATAAACAAAGAATTTATTCCTCTTAGAATCTTTTCTTTTGTTTAAGGTCCTAGTGGGAATTGCCAGGGTTGGGTGTTTTACTTATTGCATCTGGTGCCTTGCCCAGTGCCCCAGGCACAGTCCCCCTTATGAAGGGCACTGCCCACTCTTCATGGCTGACCTCTTCAGTAGGAGCATCCTGAACTCAGACAACTCACCGAGCTCAAATGAAAGCTACATACTGCCATTTTTTCAAGGCCTGTGAATCCCTTGAGATTATGGCTGAACATTGGACAGTTTTTGATAGATTGTAAAGTCAACCATGCCCTTCCTCACTTCATTTATTCCATCAGCCATAAGAGTAGATGCTTAGAGGTTCACTGAAAAGGAGAGAGAAAAAAAATAAAGTAAACCTTTTTTAAATATTGAATTTATTGGATTGACATTGGTTCACAAAACATACAAGTTTCAAGTGTACAACTTAACAAAACATCATCTGCACACTGCATCATGTGCCCATAGCCCCAAACAGTCTCCTTCTACTCCCACTTTCCACCCCTTCACCCAACTTCACCTACACCCCAACCACCTTTCCCTCTGGTTATCACCCAGAGGTGGATTAGGGTCAGTTGAGGCCCCAGGCGCAGAAGAAAATATTGGGCTCCTTAAAAAAGAGAGAGAGACAGGGAAAATAAAAATACATGCCTTCAGAAGTCCTGGCCCAGGGTGCGCGCCCAGTGCGCCCGCCATTAAATCCACCTCTGCTATCACCACACTGTTGTCTGTGTCTATGTTATATAGGTATGGGTTGTTTTTTTTTGTTTTTTGTTTTTGCTTAATCCCTTCACCTTCTTTCATCCAGTCCCTCAACCTTCCACCCCTCTCACAGCTGTCAGTCTGTTCAATGCATCCATGCCTCTATTTCTATTTTGCACATCAGTTTATTTTTTTATTAGATTCCACATATAAGTGTGATTATATAGTATTTGTCTTTCTCTGAGGGGGTTATTTCATTTAGTATAATAATCTCCACACCCATCCATACTGTCTAAAAAGGTAAGATTTTCTTTTTTTCTTTTACAGCTGAGTAGTATTCCATTGTGTAAATGTACCACAGCTTTTTTATCCACTATCCATTCATGTGTACTTGGGCTGTTTCCAGATTTTGCCTATTATAAATAATGCTGCAATGAACATTGGAGTTCATATATTATTTTGAACTGGTATATTAGGTTTCTTCAGATATATTCCCAGAAGTGGAATTGCTGGGTCATAAGGCAGTTCCATTTTTAATTTTTTGAGGAAACTCCATACTGTTTTTCACAGTGCCGACACCAGTCTGCATTGCCACCAGCAGTGCACAAGGGTTCTCTTTTCTCCACATTTAACAAGACAAATTTTGTCTACATCTGAACTTCTGTGAGGTCCTGCTTAGTACATAATTTGAAAATATTCAAAGTCAAGCCAAGTCCCCTAAATCCTACCTACAGAGGGATTGCTATCTGTCCCTCTCCTCTCAACCATTTAAATTGGTATAAGGGCCAAACCAAATTTGGAGATGGTTAGGAAATGAAAACTTATTGAATCCCACACCTATGGTTGTCCTCTGGCTCTAAGGCTTCTGAGAGTTAAGGATGCCATTATATGTTAATAATTTTAATAAGCCTTCTAATAAACTAGAAAAGACATTTTAGGAATAGGGTATGCACATACAAGTACACATGCACATGCATTTGAAATTCAGAAATTGATGGAAACCTGTCCTATGTAGGATGGACCTTAAATCCCTTTACTGAAAGAAAAAATACAAAGCTTAAAGAAGCTGCCAGGGCCACTGCTCACTCCTCACAGAGGCCCGGATAGGTACAGATGTCAAATTCTTCTAAAGCAAATCTACCAGAAAGAAATGTGGGGCTGGGGAGAGAGGACACTCATGCTCTAAGAGCCAATAAAAACATTATGCAACACACATATGAAAATTTAAATTTTCTAGTAGTCACATTAAAAAAGTATAGAAACAGTGTGAAATCAAGTTTAACAATGTATAGTATTTGACCAACATATCAAAAGATATAATCATTTCAACAGGTAATCTAAATATAACCAAAATGTAAAAGGAATGAGCCATTTTACATTTTTTTCTTTACTAATTCTTTGAAATCCAGTGTATATTTTATTCCTACAGCACATCTCAATTCAGACCAACCACATTTCAAGTGCTCAGTAGCCACATGTGGCCAGCGGCTACCATATTAGACCTCATATGTGTCTAGACTATTCCTGTGACAGGCTCTTCTCAGGGAATAAAGGCAGTATGAGGCACAGACTCCTGTTTCTGAGACTGTGACAAGCAAGGGTGGCCTTACCAGGCAAGCCAGGGGTTCTCACCCTTTTTTGAGGTGACGTACTGATGTGTTACAACCAGTTCTAAGGTGCGCTGTGAATTATCTGTTACTAATGGTCCAAAGTATCAGCAATTGCAAAGAATTTATAGAGGAATCGCAAGATTACCTATCTTATTCACTTGCCTTCTGACACTCTTTCTTGAGTAAGGAAGAAAAGGAGGTACTGATGGCCCTGTAGCAGAAATTGTATATAACCCTTGCATATGCCCATAGGAGTGTGTCACCCATGGAAACACCATCACCTCTATGTTGTTGTAGAAAAAAATAAACAAGTGCAAAGATTTTCTAATAGGTCCAGCACTTATCACTATGCCTTACACAAAGCAATCTTGATAAATATAAGGCAAATCAAAAAGGCCATAACCCAAGCTGATCCCTGGCCACTGTCTCTGCCCCTTTTACTACATTCTGCAATGAAATCATGCTGTGCATCAAGTCTGATTCCCAAGGTTAATTTCTGCCCCAACATTATAGGATTCTTTGTGTTCCTGTGGGCCCAGGGGGTTCTTGAGAACAAAGACACAATTCAAATGATGGCATTTCAGATAATTTATGGATAACAAGACAGTTCCTAGGCATATTCAAAGTGAGAAGCAGTGCCTTAATCATACCTCGTGTGTGCTCCCCTGATCAACTGTGCTTAGGGCTGGCCTTTCCCTGTTGCCCATCTGAGTAATGATCCTGCTTTTGCTTCCTTCTGAAATGTATGCAGTTGCCACAGTGTGCAAAAGTGTGAATAAACTAGGAAAGCATTCCCAGGCCAGGGACTGGTTGGTTCTCTCAAACCTTCCCATGCCTGACGCAGCACCTCCAAACAGCTCTCTGGTTGTGGTGGGGTAGGCCAGCATTTACCACACCCCCACTTTGGCTACTGTGGAATAGACCCTGAAATACCTACAGGGAAATTTTGGCATTCTCCCCACCCCCAGCCAACTATTGCAGCCTGTAGCCTTTCATGCTTCTTTCCTGACCCGCTGACCTCCCTGCAGGCTCTGCAGCGTCTTTGCATCCCGGTTCCTTCCGGAAGTTAGAACCACAGAGACAGCTCCAGTTCATACTGACACACACCCAAACACTGGGTTGCTGAAAAGGACACTACAAATGTGATAATTTCTTATCTTAAATCCTATAGGTATTACTTGGAGTCCTCTGACAGCTGACAGGAGATAAAAATCAAATGGACATGAGCACAAACTCACTCATTTTAGGCAGGACTTGTGTGATAAGTCTAGGTGCTGAAGTGACACAGATCAATAAAGTGACGTAGACCTCAAATCATCACCTGTGGTGCTTAAAAAAGGGTGTAGAAAGTATAAATTTTTTCTATTAGAAGGATGAAAAAAGAAAATCATCAATATACAAGTTATAATAATACTATTTGCAAACAAAAGCTATCTGTGGATACTAAAATTAATCATTGCTAAGAAACACAATATATTTAGCTTCAATATATTTTTGCACAAGGCATGTATTAACTACACAGAGAAAAACAGCAATTGGACAGTGGAGACGCTGAGCAGATGTTATCTTACCTGGGGGAGTGAAAGTTAGCATCATGTATGAAGTAAGACACGTGCATATCCCCTAGCATGATGCATAGAGGAGGGCATATCGGTCTGTCCAGAAAGTATCCAGCAATGTAGCATAAAAATAGACTTTTACTGAAGAAGACGCAAGGTACAAGAAACATTGTACACAGGACAATGACCTCTCAGTCTCCTTCAAAGTAGCACCTTGAGACCTCACACAGTTCTCCCAATTGCCATCAGCTGTCCCGTCTTATTTTCCTGAATCTCATCAATGGTCTGAAATCTCTTACCTTTCAAAGGTGATTTTAGTTTCAGGAAAAGGCAGAAGTCACAAGCCCCCAAATCTGGGCTGTAGGGGAGCTGAGTCACCTGGGTGATTTGACGTTTCACCAAAACACTCTGGATGAGACGTGATACATGAGCAAGCAAATTGTCCTGGTGAAGCTACCAATCATCAGTTGCCCACAGCTGTGGGTTTCTGAATCAACTGAATAGTTCTGTGCAGGAATGTTCAAGCTTAATGCAAAATTCGATGCAGATTCGTTTCTTTACTCGCTCAGCCATTTTGAATGCAATGGTCACTCAGTACACATGCTCACTCAATGGCATCTACCACCCCACTGACTAGTACAGTGAAGTCATTATTGTTCATGCATGGGCATTCCAGTCCACTTTCTTGGCTGCCAGGTTACTTTGATGTTGTGCAAGACATTCTTGTTAAATGGTTGGACTTTTTCTGGACAGACCCTGTACCTATCTAGTTTTATTTTTGCCAAAAATGTATAACTTCAGCCTAATCGTGCATGATTTGTGATATAACTAAAAACATATACTTGGTCTTTACCCTGATTTTTGGTACACGGTTTCTAAAACCCTTATAATTTTCTGAGTGATAGGGGAGAGAACATTTTTTGTTATACATAATGAGCCTCTTCTAACCTAATCTGAATTTGTGCTGCTGAGATGACACCTGGTGGGCCCTTAGATAGTCTCAGGGTGGGGCTGGTTGCCAGTGGAACTAACCACGAGATTAGAGGGTTGGAACTTTCAGCTCCATCTTCTGATGTCCAGTCAGGGGAGCGAGGGAAGAGGAAATGCAGATTGAGGTCAATCACCAATGGCCAATGATTTAATCAATCATGCCTACATAATGGAACTTCCATAAGAATCCTAAACAATGTGGTTTGTGGAACTTCTCTGTTGGTAAGCACATCGAAGTACTGGGAGGGTGACAATCTGGAAGAGTGCCAGGAAGGTCTGCATCCCCTGCTCTGCCCGTCAATATTTTGCCTCTTGAATTTGATTCTCTTCTATTTGATTTGTATCCTTTCTAGTAAACCAGAAATAGTAAGTAAAGTGACTCCCTGAGTTCTATGAGACATTCTAGCAAATTAGAAAACCCAAGGAGGGGGTCATGGGAAAGCCCAATTTGTAGCCATGTCAAAAGCTCAGGTATCTTGGGCACCCAATACTTGCAACTAGTGTTTAAAATGGGAGGCAGTCTCATAGGGTGGGCTCCTTAACTTGTGCAGTCTGACGATAACTACCCAGAGTTAAACTGAGCCATTAGACACCTTTTGTCATTAGACACCTTGTTTTGTGTCCAAAGAGTTCAGGAATTTGCTGGTGTAGGGGGAAAAACACCACACATTTGGTGCCAGGAGTGTTCTGTGTTTAGAAACAGATCTTAGGATCATGACAAACCCAAACTGAGGTACATTCTACAAGATAACCGATGAGTACTTTTTGAAAGTGTTGAGATCATAAGACACAAAGGTAGAGAAATTCTCTCAGATTGGAGGGTATGAAGGAGCATTTTAGGAGGTGTGACAACTAAATGCATTTGGGATCTTAGTTTTATCCTGGACTGATAAAAACAACATTAGTGGAAAAACTGGTGAAATTCAAATAAGGAATTTGGATTCGTTAAGCATATTATGCCTGTGTTAATTTCCTCATTTTGATATCTTACCATGGTTTTATACAATAAATATTAGGAGAAGGTATGTGAAACATATATAGGAATTCTGTACTATTTTCTTCTACAAGTTTTCTATAAGTCTAAAATTACTACAAAATAAAAAGCTAAAAAAATAAATGTGTCTTCGGGCACCTCCAAAACATGCTGGTGTGGAATCATGAAAACCGTATGGACTTTAGAGCCAGACAAGCTCAGATTTGAACTCAGGCTCTGTCATTTGTGGGCTTCGTGACTTCAGCAAGCTACTTAGACTTTCAGAGAGCCTCAGTTTCCTCATCTGTCAAGTGGAAGAAATAATCTCCATGTTGTACAATTGGTGTGGAAATTGAGGGTAACGTGTATAAACCAGGGAGCAGAGTGGCTGCCACAGAATTTGGTGTTAAAAAAATGTTAAACTGTCTTTTAATGGCTCCTTAATGCTTAACACAGAGTTATATCTCAAGATGGCTTCCCAGCTCCTCCATAGCAACCCCAAATTGCCTCGGCTTCTCCTTTCTGAGGTATGCATGGCCCAGCAATCCTAGTTGACTGCTTATACCTTGACACACCTGCATTTACTCCTTTATATACTTGTGCCATTCCCTCTGAATGCATTATTTGTCCCTAGAAAGGTTGTAGGTACAAAACTGCAATGTAGTCAACCATTGCCGTGGTTTGAGTCTCACTTAATCAAGGACCTAGTGACCTCCAACAAATCTTCACCTTTGTGTGTCTCCGTGTCAAAATCAAAACCTCCACAAAGTAGGACAGCAATAATAATACCCACCTCAAAGAATGGGAAGACCAATGGAGTCTATGAAAGCGCTTTGTGAAATGCAACCTGAAGATAGAAGTTCTCAATCTCGGCTGTCTATGGAAATAACCTGAGGAGCTGTTTTTCCTTTAATACCCATATCCTTGAAGCCGCCCTTAGAGTTTTTTTTTTTAATGCCCAGGAAATTCTAAAATAAAGTGAAGCCAAGTATGCAGCTGATCTCAATTTAGCACCCCTGCAAGTGTGGAACTTGGACCAGCACCATCAGCATCACTTGGGAAACTTAGATGTGAAATTTTCAGGCCCCACCCCAGACCCTACTGAATTAGAATCTCTGTAGGCAGAGCCCAGCACCCACAGTTTTAACATGCCCTAGATGATTCCAATGCACTGCTAAAGGTTCAGGATGTATGCCTTCAACAGTTTTTAATCTTGTCCACCTGACAAAATCTCACACTTCATGACTCAGCCCAAAGGTCACCACTTTTACGAAGTCTTCGGACCTTCTAGTCAGAATCTTTTGCCCAGCCTCGAGGAGCCTATGCTATAGTGGTACTGTTTCCTTTATAATGCTTTTAACAATATTATCTCTTCTTGAACTTAACATCACAATCTTTCCTAAGATTTTTGGAGTTATTTAGGGCAGAGTCCATATTTTTATCCTATTCCCCAAAGTGCAGGTGACACTATGCTATATATGGGAGCTGCTTTAAAAATGTTAAATTGAAGAGACCTCTTTAAATCTTATTGAGGAAAAGTTACAATAGTGTAAGGACTACTTTATATAGAGGAACAGAAACGTAAGAAAGCTTAGTATGTAAAAGAAAAGCAATAATGTGTCAAATACCTTTTCTCATGTAATAGCCAATATGTAGAACTAAGTATGCCCTAAGGCCGGATCTAAGTAATTATATGGGTTACTTCATTTAAATTTCGCAACAACCCTATGTGGTAGCTATCATCATCACCATCATCATCATCATCATCATCATCATCATTTTACTGACAGCAATGAAACACAAAGAAGTTAAGTAAATTGCCCAAGGTAACACAGCTTATAAATTGCAGCCCAATTTGAACCCTGGAAATCTGTCTTAGCACCTGTGCTCCTAACTGCTGCATGCAACTACCATTTGTATGGCAATGTGATGTTATTGATTCATATTATTATCAATAGGCATGTATTCTGTCTTTCCTACAGAAACTATACATAATACTCAGCTACCCACCTTTTTAATCCAGTCCTCCCTAAAATAATGATGACATTAATAATGACAGGTATTCCTGTAATGCTTTCTATGTACCAGTTTTATTCTAAGTGCTTTATAAATAAAGCTATTTAATTCTTCAACAATCTTATGAGAAAGGTACTGTTATCATCCCCTATTTCACATGTATGTGAGGCATTGAAAGGCTAAGGAACATGCCACCAATAGTGAGTGGTAGAACCGGATCTGAACCCAGGCAACCTGGTTTCAGGTTCTATTTCTTTACTACTCTGCTAAGGAGCCTTTCTTTGTAGGGGGTTTGAAAAACATGGTCATAGAACTAAATTTTTGTTAGGGTTGGTGAGAGATATATACTTATATTGTCGATAAAATAAAGTATTCAAAATGGAGCCTAACACATAGTAAGGACTGTGTCGGCTAATAATTATTACCATTTTGCAATTTTAGATAGCCTGTCTGGCTTATCAGGTTATAAGTCTGGCCCTTCTAAGACTTGTTTGAAAATCAGGTTATTATGACCTTTCTCCTGTGAGATCCCAAGTAACTAAGGCCATGGCTGGCTCTGTCGGGGTAGTGGGGAGGCAAACAAACTTTTGGGTTTCTTCCAAAATTTCCTATTGGGAGTGATAGTGGAGTCACATGTTCAGGACTTGAGCCAGGACTTACATAATGCCAGGTATGGTCATGGGAAGCACAGTGTGTGCCTCCAGTACATGTAAACAGTGGTTTGAACAAAAGACATAAATCAAGGTATAGCAATCCATGTATGGTCAACTGACTTCCAAGTGAAACATCCCATTGTAATCCATGACTGTAACACTCCACCCCATGGCTGATTAATTAATTAAGACCAAGAAGTCAAGGACATCTGAGGAGCAGCTCACAGTGGCTATTCCTCCAGGGCTCAGCACAGAAGCAGACTAAAATGTTCATCTGCCAGTCTTTCTCTGTAAGAGGTCTATTTGCTTATCTTGAAAGCAACATCCTTTGCTCCTAATCTTACACAAATCTAGGGGCCAGCTGCAATCCTCTCCAGAGACTTGGGGAAGCTGGTGGGTGCCACCTTGTGCTCTCCATCTATCCAATTTGTACGCACATCTAGTATCCTGGCTTTTGCAGTTACTGCCCAGGGGGTGAACCCCGTAATCACCTGGCTCTGCTAGCCAGTGGGCTTGTTGTGGTCACAGGTTCAACAGGAATGTAGCAAACAGAGAGAGTTCTTAACTGTCTACTTGTCCAAGACTCAGCAGAGAAGCATCAGTCATAAATGGCCAATTTCCATTCTTTCCATGTAAGAGGCTATTTGCATATCTTAAAAGCTGAAGCCTGAGGGTCAGTCTTCTAGTTTAACATATACCTAGGGACCAACTGCAAGTATATCCTGAGTCCTGTAGTCACCTTTGGACCCTCTCTAGGCCCAAATCAGATCACCAGTGTCTCCCTAAAAGGAATTTGTGCACACATTAGGTGCCTTGGTTTCTGCAGCAGCCACCCAGGGACACACTCCTTGATCTCCTGGCTCCAAAGGCCAGTAGAGCTTCTGCTCATGGGTCCCAGGGCACTACAACAAACAGTTCTTAATTCATAATTCCTCAAGGCTCAACAAGAAGAATAAAAGAAATGAACATCTCCCAATATTTTCCTTAAAAAGTTATATCATACTTTCAAAGATACTGTCTGAGGATCGGACTTCCAAACAGCCTGCATCTAGATGCTGACAGAGATCCTGCCCTTTGAGACACTGACAGATCTTGGCACATCCTCAACTCCTGGGAGCCACAAAGAATAAACACAGTCACAAAAATTTGAGAGACCATCATAAAGGTTTTAAAGCTAGAAACAGGCTGAACGATAAGATCCTTCTCGTATAGGAGACCATGACTTCAAGACTGTGAGAGTTGGCTATTTTATCTAATGCACAGAAACCAACACAGACAGTCAAGTAAAATGAAAAAATAGAGATATATGTTCCAAGCAAAAGAACAAGGTAAAAGTCAAGAAACAGACTTTGATGAAACAGTTATAAGTGATTTACCTGATAGAGAGTTCAAAATAATGGTGATAAGGATACTTACCAAGGTGAGTAGAAAATTTGTGAGCAAAGTGATCATTTCAACAAAGAGATAGAAAAATATGAGGAAGTATCAAACAGAAATCACACAGCTGAAGACTATAATAACTGAACTAAACAATTCAATAGAGGTATTCAACAGCAGAATAAATGAAGCAGAAATGAGCCATGAACTAAAAAACAGGATAGTGGAATTTATTCAAGTTAGTGGCGAAAAGGAAAAAAGAATGAAAGAGAATAAAGTTACCTTAAGAGACTTATGGAATACTATCAAGCAGTCTAATATTCACATCACAGGGATCCCCTAAGGAGAAGGGAGAAAGGGGCAGAAAACTTATCTAAAGAAATAATGACTAAAAAATTTTCCTAATATGAGAAAAGAATCAGACATTCAGCTCCAGAGAGCCCAGAGTGTTCCAAATAAGGTGAATTTAAAGAGACACATACCAAGACACATTATAATTAAAATGTTGAAAGTCAAAGACAAGGAGACAATCTTAAAGTCAGCAAGAGAAAAACTTGTTACAAAGAAAACCTCATAAGACTACTAATAGATTTTTGGCAGAAACTTTGCAGGCCAGAAGAGAGTGGCATTATATATTCAAAATGCTGAAAGAAAACAAAACAAAAAAATGCTAATGAAGAATATTCTATCCAGCAAAGTTTTCCTTCAGAATTAAAAGAGAGATAAGAGTATTCTAGGCAAGCATAAGTTAAAGTTCATTACCACAAGACTGGTCTTACAAGAAATGTTAAAGGGACTTTTCAAGCTGAAATGGAAAGGTGATAAGGAGGGACAGGGGAATTTGAAAGTATAAATCTCACCAGTAAAGGTTAATATATAGTTAAATTCAAAATACTCTAATGTTTTAATGGTGCTGAGTAAATCATACACTAAACTAGTATAAAGTTTAAAAAATTATTGAAAATAGTTATAACTAATTTGCTAATGAATGCACAAAATAAAGTGAGCTAAACTGTAACATCAAAGGTAAAACTTGAAGTGGGGTCAAAATGTAGAGCTTTTGTATGTGTTCATCTTAAGCTGTTACTAGCTTAAAACAGATTATTAAAACTATATTTTATATAAACTTCATGGTAACCACAAAGCAAAAACCTATAGTAAATGTCCAAAAGAGAAAGAATCTAAGCAAACCACAACAGAAAATCGTCAAACCACAAAGAGAGCTAGAAATAAGGGAACAAAGGAATAACAAAAAAGCCAGAAAATAATTAAAATGGCAATAGTAAGTCCATACTCATCAATAATTACTTTAATTGTAAATGAAGCAAATTATTTAATTAAAAGACATCAAGTGGCTAAATGAATAAAAAATAAAACCCAACTATATGCTGCCTATAACGGACTCACTTAAGCTTTAAGAATACACATAGGTTAAGAGTAAAGGGATAGATAAAGATATTTCTTCCAAATGGAAACCAAAGAGATCAGGGGTAGCTATACTTATATTAGGCAAAAGGACTTTTGTACAAATACTTCAATAAGAGACAAGGAAGGTAATTAAATAATGATTAAGAGGTAAATCCAACAATAAAATATAACATTTGTAAATATTATGCAACTAATATAGAAGCACTTAAATATATAAGGAAATATTAACGGACCTAAAGGGAGAAATAGACAGAAATATAGGAATAGTAGGGGACTGCAATACCTATATTCAACTATGGATAGATTATCAAGACAAAAATCAATAAGAAAACATTGGACTTAAAAAACACATCAGACCAGTTGGACTTAAAGGCCATTTATGGAACATTTCATCCAAAAGCAGCAGACCACACATTCTCAAGTGTACATGGAACATTCTCTATGATAGATTATATGGTAGAGATCTCAAAACAAATCCTAATAAATTTAAGAAGATGGAAATCATATTGAGAATCTTTTCTAACCACAATGGTATAAAACTAAGAATCAATTAAAGAAGAAAAATAAAAATTTTACAAATATGTGGAGATTAAGCAACATGCTTCTAAACAACCATGGGTCAAAGGAGAAACCAAAAAATACCTGAAGACAAATGACAGTGGAAATACAACATACCAAAATGTAATGCAGCAAAATTGGTGGTAAGAGGGAGGTTTATAGCAATAAATGCCTACAGTAAGAAACAAGTAAGGTATCAAATAAACAGCTTAACTCTGCACCCCAAGGAACTAGAAAAATAAGAACAAGCTAAGCTCAAAGTTAGTAGAAAAAAGGAAATAATGAAGATCAGGGCAGAAATAAATGATAGAGACTAAATAGACAATAGAAAAGGCCAGTGAAGCTAAAAGCTTGTATTTTTAAAAGATAAACAAAATAGACAAATATTTACTTAGACTTACCAAGAAAAAAAAGGGATAGAGTCGGGGGTGGGGGGGTGAATGGGACCTAATATATAGTGACAGAAGATGGTTTGACCTTGGGTGCTGGTCACAAAGTGCAATGTACAGTTCTTGTATCATAGAAATATATACTCAAAGCCAATATAATCCTATTGACCAATGTCGCCCCAATACATTTAATTAAAAAGATGATTCAAATGCATAAAATTTGAGATGAAAGATTAAACAGTATGATCGA
>PVJD01008952.1:0-67490 GCA_004026545.1 Mormoops blainvillei
CCCTGGACCCCACCCCAGAGAAGGTCACCCAGAATCTGTGGGGGTGGGGTCTGCCATCAGGATTTTTATTTCTATTTTTTAATTTTATTTTATTTTAAAAAAAAATTTCAAAATATGTTTATTGGTTTGAGAGAGAGAGGAAGGGGAAGAGAGAGAGAGAAAGAAACATCCATTGGTTGCCTCCCATATGCACCCCAACTGGGGATTAAAACAGCAACTTAGGTATGCTCCCTGAGCAGGAATTGAACCCCTGACCTTTTGGTGTATGAGATGATGCTCCAACTGAGCCACACTGGCCAGGAGTGTCATTGGGATTTTTAAAATGCTCCCCAGATGCCTTTGTTGTGTGGGCTGGTGGAGACTCACTGGCCTTGATAGAGACTTTCGGAGGACCTGTAACCACACCTGGGAATGCTCACCATGAAGAGGCAAAGGGACTCATGAGGCATTTAAAGAAATCAATGTGGCAGCAGAGGAAGCCCGCAGACATGAGTTCAGGTTTTAGAGGACGTCTACCAAAAAAAAAAAAATAATAATAGTAATAATAATTTGGGGGTGAGTGGGAGCGCGGCACCAACTCGTTAGAACCGGGCCAGGAGGGTCAGCGGCTTCAGAAAACGCCAAGGGCAGCCAGAGGGCTCTTGCGGACTTGTTAACCATGAGCTCTGCCCAGGCCATGCAGCAGGAGCCCCGGCAAGAGGAGGGACACAGGGTGGCAGCTCACGTGGCCTCTCTGTTTCTGTCAGGACCTTGAACCGCATGGGTAACCCAACCAGGAGTGAAGTAACTGGGGCAGAGACGGCCGGAGAGCACCCGCGGCCTTAAGTGAGGCTGCCCCGTCTGCTCCACAGGGCTGATTGCCCTGGGCACCTGGCCATTCCCTGCTGCCGATCAGTTCGAGGAGCTGCGAAGGGAGAGCCAGGTTCCTGAAGACTAGAAGGGGGCAAAAGCTGGCCCCGCGTTTAAGAAGTTAGGGAAAAGTGAATTCCAGAGGCCGTAGTCTGGTGAGCTTGGGCACGATTTCCATGAAGCTCCCAGAAAACATTACTAAGCCGCTGTTTTGGGAGCAGGCAAGAAGCCCAGTCCAGGTCAAGGTGACATCCACTTCCTTTTCCCGAACAAGGCATGCCAGGCCAGCCTTCCCTGTCCTGGTGGGCAGCTGGCTGCCAGAGCAGGGGTCCCTGAGGCCTCACGGCAAAGTGCCTGCGATGTCTTCCCGGCTCTGCAGAGTGTGGCCAGGTCCGGCTCAGGCAGGCACTCCGTGCAGCTGTGAAAATGCTCGTGGAAAGAGACAAACTGGGACCAGATGGGGTACAGCCAGTGGCTTCAGAGTGAATTCATCAGCTTTCCCTAAAGCGGAGGGAGCCCTGAAATGGGATATAGAAGGGGGTCTGGCCAGTCTTTCTACGTGGAAGTGGGGCAAAGAGGATTTGACAGTGTGGCAAGTACAGAGTTCATTAAGTTACCTGTTACTGGAGGGTAACCTGTGGGACTGGCGAAGATCGAGGGGCCGAAGGTGACTGACAGGCCTGTGCCACATCGACCTCATCTTGTTCGTGGATTCGTGTCAGCCTGGAAGAACGCACATTTGGCGTTCCTCATTCTACACTTTTGCTGCTCTCAGATAAAGACATGTTTCCTGAAGGCCCAAGGTGGGGAGCACTGAGCCAGGATGGGTGGCCGTTGAGCTTATAAAGAGCGTAGGGTCAGTGGGCTGGCCCGCATTAGGGAGATTTCCTGTAATGCCAGGGATGTAAAGCTTTGCGCTTGGATAGAAGACTCCCAGAAGTGACACCTTTGAAGCCCACCCTGTAAGTAGTAGAGTAAGAAGTGGCCTGGTGATCTTTGAGGCCACGTAAGTTGAGACTGGAGAGGCGAAGGGACACTCCCAAGCACACCCAGCCAGTAAGGGGCAGCTGTGCACGTACATGTGGAACAGGCGAGGTGTGATGATGTGAAAGAGACTCAGAGGTCACTCGCAGGAGGTGAAGGTGTGGCTGCCAGCAAAGCAGAGGCTGTGGGGCCGTGCCTGCTGAGGTTTGGTGTCCGACATCATCAGGGCTCCATCCGCCCAGTTCAGCCAGGCCTCACCTCGATGTTTGTGTTCTGTTCTGGGTACCACATTTTATTTTTAACATACTTGGTTAAATTAGAAACCGACATATTAAAAAGAATATCTTTAAAGTTCTAAAAGAAACATAACAACACATGAAAATTGAGGAAAAATTGGGGTCTGCCGTTTGGAAGGGATGTTGACAGGCTCATGGCGATTCTGGTACAGAGGTGTGACAGACGGGAAGAGAAGCCTGCAGAGGGCAGGTGGCAGTCACCGTTTTCGGGGGCCTAGAGGCCTTCTTGGAGAAAGAGAGCAAAGGAGGCTGCCGGGTCCTGGTTCCAACCCGGCCAGGGCTGGCACAGCCCCTTCGCATGTTAACTCCGAGTCCTTGGCACAACATTACCGGGATGTGGACTTACAGTGTGAGAAATTGAGGCCAAAAGGTAGCAAGTCATTTAATAATAGTGGCTGACATTTTTTGAACCCTTCCTATGTGTTAGGCATCATGCTAAGGTTATGCCTGTGTGAGCTCCACTGTGCAGAACTCAGACCAAAGGCTGCTTTAAGTCTTTGATAATAGTCGCTGATGTTTATCCAGCCCTTTCTATTATGTGAAGCTTGTCTTGTACGTTATCTCATGTAATCCTTATTGCAGCCCCACTAGGCATCATTTAGGTTTGTGCTGGCTTCTTTGAAGGCCAGATATTGACCAAGCCTATAAATTAAGTCATTATTATCAGGAATTACCGTAATTTTCATCACAACAATCACTGAGCATTCCCTCTGTGCCAGGCGCTTGTAGACAGTTCGCATGCATTGTCATTAGTTTTCATAATAACTCTCTAGAGATGTAGGGACTGTTATTCTTCTTTCAAGGTAGAGGAATTGAGGATCTGGAGGGCATATTTTATGCAAATTACTGAAAGGTGTCCCTCAGGTGGACCGGGCCAGGGGTGCCAGGTTCGGTGAAGATTGTGTGGGCTGGATTCCTGCTACCACACCTGCCTCCTGGACTGGCGCCTTATGCAGGGCTCAGACTGCATAGCTGTAGGTGACCACCCCTGAAGATAAGCGAGGCCAAGGAACTTGTCAAAGCCACACAGCGAGGAAATGGCAGAGCTGGCACTCCAGCCTAGCTCTGCTGATTCCAGAGCTGGTACTCCTACCCAGTGCTGAGCAGAGAGAGCCAGCCGTACACTCTTCAGAGCCTTCCAGTGTGGACTGGGCTGTCCTCGGGCGCTGACAAGGTGGCTGTCTGTCAGGGCCTGTGATCCAAGTAAGGCATCTTTTAAAAACTTAATGACTTAATATATGACATTTTCTCCTCCACATTCCCTTCCTTTCCTTTGGCTAATTTAAAATCAAGCTTGTTGTGCCCTCCTGTCCCCCCGCCCCGTCCCCCCCTCCCCCTGTCCTGGGTGAAAAGGCACTTGACTCCCAGGCGTCTGGGGCGTGGGTACTGGGAGGGGCGCAGCCAGCCTCAACCATCCACAGCCTCACAGATGGTCATCGTGACGAGCAGGTGACCACGTCACTGGTCAGGAGCCTTTCCCTGGTCAGACCCTCGTTTGTCATCTTGCTGTGCTTGCCCACACATGAGTGTCAGCACATTCCACCTCGGCCGCCTGGCAGAATCACGACACAGATGTTGTTTGACTTGAGGCGCTGGGGGCTGGAGTGCAATGGCAGGAATTCTGCAGCAGCCTCCCAGCCTTGGACTCCCGCGGGCTGGGGGGCAGGGATGAGCTTGGGCCCAGGGAACGGCGCTGCTGGTCCCTCAGGAAGGGATCCATGCTGTCTCCATGTCTGTTTCCAGACGGCGATCTAGCAGCAGCCCCGAGAGTGACAGTGACGCAGCGAGGCTTTGCTCCTCAGGGGCTGCGCCATTGCAGGCTGCTGTGCCAGGCCGCGCGCTGAGAGCTTTACAAGCATTTGCTGGCTTAATCTTCACAGCAGCCCTTTGAAGTGGATGCAGTGATTATTTCTGTATTGCAATTGAGATAACTGTCTTTAAGGTAGTTCTGAGTGGGATATCTTGAGGAAGGAGGATGCCGTTATTTTCTCTTTAATGGATATTATGCTTCTTAAGTCTAAAGTAGAGGTTCTCAGCGGAGGGCCTTTTTGTCTTCCATGGGAAATTTGGCAGTATCTGGAGACTTTTTAAAAAATATTTTATTTATTTATTTTTAGAGAGAGGGGAAGGGAGGGAGAAAGAGAGGGAGAGAAACATTGATGTGCAAGAGAAATATCAACTTGTTGCCTCTCGTGTGCCCTCAATTGAGGACCTGGCCTGCAACCCAGGCATGTGCCCTGACTGGGAATCGAACCTGCGACGTTTTGGTTCACAGGCTGGTTCTCAATCCACTGAGCTACACCAGCCAGGGCACTGGCGACATTTTTGATTGTCAGTTTGGGGAGGAATTCACTACAGTCATCTTGTCAGTAGAAGCTAAGTATCCTACAATGTACAGGACAGGCCCCCACAGCAAAGAATTATTCATCCCCAAGCGTTAGCAGTGGGAGGTTGAAAAACTCTGATCTAAAGAGAATAAGAAACAATACCGAACGTTTCACCCACCTTGATATTATTAACTTCTGCTCAAACCCAGCTTGGAGTCATTGGTGCAGTTGATCATCTATTTCTCGTTCTCCCACTGAACTCATGGTAGGATTGCACTTTCCTGCCTTCTTCAAGTTAGATGAACATGTGACTTTTGTTGGCCAATGAACCGTGAGCAGAAGGTAACATGACGACATTTGGGAGCGAAAAACTCTAGGGGCTCAGGTGCAGTTGGCCACATTCCCTCCCCTAACTGTGATCATCATCAGTGCTCCCAGACGGTGGAGGCTCCATCAGCCCTGTGAGGAGACCCAGCGTAGTGCCCTGGTCAACCCAGGTGGCCTGCGGTATGAACGGAAAATAACCTTTGTTGTGTAAACCGCTGAGGTGTCAGGGTGGCTGTTACCATGGCATAGCCTGTCTGATCCTGATGGATGTATCCTAACTAGAACAAAAACGCCAAGCTAGGGTTTGGATTAGGCAGGGGTATGTGTTTCTGTATCTGTGTGAATACTTCCAATGAAAGCTCAAGCATCCGGTATTTGTGGATTGCTTCCTTTAGAGAAACTACTGTCCTTGGCCTTGTGGCTGGTTTAGAGGTGCTGGTGGATTGCTTCATAGAAAAAAGGGAATGGGGTTTAGAAGGTCTGTCAGGCCCATCTAGACCTTTCTGAGATCTGAAGAAGTGAAGCGACTTACCCAGCCACCCGTGAGTCCCCTGTGGGCATCCAGAAACCCCATGCAGACAGAGGCCCTGGGAAGTCCCGTTCAGTCAGTGACTGGTCTGTGAATGTTTCGAGGGCAAAGTCCAGCTTTGCCTCTACGGCCTCTTGCAGCACCTAGCACAGCAATGTTTGTTGAGTGAATTGGGGCCTGGGGGACAGGGTAGACAGTGAGCAGTGCCATGATGGCGTGCAACTGGAGGGCCTTGAGGGAAGAGGTGACCTGAGCTGCTCTCAGAACACAAGACGGAGCCTGCTTTCAGGGTGGAGGCCAAGCAGATTGGGGCTTAGGCATGGAGGAGGGGAGAGGCCGGGCATCTCTCTCTCCTCTGTGTTTCGGATGGGCAGGAAGCACCTCAATCCCAGGGTCTCCATGAAGAAGCAGTATTGTAAGGTGGAGGCACCCTCCTTTAGTCAACCCTGGAGAGGGTCCCTGGGCTCCCCAGGTTTGCCTGAGCAGGCACAGCCTCACTGGAGCCACTTGTGCCCTGGGAGGGGGTGTCACTGTAAAGGAATCGCTCTGAAGACTCATTAACTAACGCTCATCTCTCTCAGAGGCCTGGAGAGTGATCATTTAGTGCCAGGGACAGGTTGGCAGTGGGCTTGTCCATCTGAATCCTCTGGCTGCTGGCCGGGGGCGGGGGGGGGGTGTCTGTCCTTCTGCCTCCTGCAGCCCCAGCTTCCCTGTTCTAGGTGCTGCTGCTGTCAGGGGCCGATCCTAACTTGTGTAGGCTCCTCAATGCACCCCGCTTGCCCCGCAAGATTGCCTTTCCCACAGAGTGTGCAGGTCCGCAGGTGCATGGGTGTGCTCCCTGGACGCCTGCCCCTCCCCCTTCAACTGCCCTCATTAATCCGGGAGGGATCGTTTCTTAATCCAGGAAGGTGCCAATAGCTTTCCACCTCAGCTGGGTGGCTCATGCACATTCGGGCTGCAGAGGCTTCTTTGTTGTTGCGAGAAGGGAAGCGATGCGGCGGCGAGGCCCAGAGCTCGACTTTGGAGCCAGACTGTCTGGTTTGAATCTCAGCCTCTCCATTCCCTAGGCGTGTGATCTTGAGCAAGCTATTAATCTGCCCGTGACTCAGTTGCCTTATCAGTAAAGCGGGAGGGATTATATTGCCTGCATCAATAGGGTTGTTGTGTGGTTTAAATGAGCTAGTATTTTAGTATATGCAAAATGCTTCAACAGTGCCAGGACACCATAAACATGTAGTTGTTAATATTTTCGATGTTGTCTCTCCTGTTTTGTGCCAGGTATTGGTGTCACCAAGGGGTTGCCATCAGCCATGCCTCCATCCAGCTCTTTGTTGTGTTTCCAGTTTCACTGGAAGCACCATGCAAGCATAGTTCATGTCTCAGCTCCACCTGCTGTGGGGGGTGTGGGACTTAAGACTGTGGGGGTGACCAGGACAACTTTGTATATGCTTAGTGTTCTTAGTACTTTTGTCATTTTCTCTCTTTCCAGAAGATAGCTACCTTTAAAAAGTGATGCCTTGTGCCCTTGCTGGTGTGGCTCAGTGAGTTGAGCACCAGCCCAGGAACCTAAAAGTTGCTGGTTCGATTCCCAGTCAGGGCATATTTCTGAATTGAGGGCCAGATCCCCAGTTGGGGGCGTGTGAGAGGCAACTGATCAGTGTATCTCTCACACATTGATGTTTCTCTCCCTCTCTCTCCCTCCCTTCCCCTCTCTCTAAAAGTAAATAAATAAAATCTTTAAAAAAAAAGTGATGCATTGCATAAACAGTATAATAACGTTTAAAAAACAATCAGCTTACTGCCTCGACCTAACCAAACTCTTTTCGGACCCCCATGCTGCCTCCTCGTTCTCGTCTACAGGCAGGTAGGCATCTAGTGATGCATATTGTGATCAGAGAGTAAAGACACTCTCGACAACGTTACCCCTGCTCGTGCATCCACTCAGAGGCCCCGGGACAGTAATAATGTGGTGGGCTTCAAGTCAGTGTGGCGCTGGCCCTGCCTGGCCGGGCCTCCTGGGCAGGTTCCTTTGATCTGAGGAGCCTTGCTTTCTCCCTCGGGTGGTCAGGGAATAATCATACTGTTCTAACTGATGACTTTGCAATCATGAAAAGTGGCAGTGTAGGTAAAGACTCTAGCCTAGTGTGGCTGTTGAACAAAGTATGCTTTCTATGAGAAAAGCCACGCATGTCCATTGCAGAGTTTCGGTGGCCCGCTAGTACTCAGGCGCATGGCTATGGCCAGGTTTCTCCGGCCCGCCTGTGGGGTCGGACGTTTGGCTGTTTTTCCCTCCCTCCCTTCTTGAACGTCTCTACGGAGGGAGTGGCCCTGGGAGCTGGCAGCCGGGGGCCCCAGGAGTCAGACTTTCCCCCTCGGAGCCGGTAACTTCATGTTCTTAGGGGTTTACCCCGCTGACGGGCTGCCCAGGGCCCTGCTGAGGGTCAGCCTTGTCTTCTGTCTAACTGCGCCCCCCACCCCCAGGCTCCCGGGCTGGATTTTTCTCTTCTGTGGTCTGGGTATTGGTTCAGCTCCCTGGGGGACTGTGCGCTGGGTTCCGCAGGTGTCCTGGAAACCCCCCAGCCCTGCCCAAGCCTGAGGAAGAAGGAGGGGAAAACTTTTTCATAGCCAGACAAACAGGTATTTCCTGTCAAGTCCCCAGCTGTCAGAGAAATCAGCCCCCTTGGTAATTCGGAAAGAGCCCCACCCATGCCACTCCCCACCCCCCAAGGGCCAGAAACTCCCAGGATTTAATGAAAAGAGGACAGCTGCTCTGTGCCGCAGAACTTTCTACAATAATGGAATCGTTCATTCCCCTCTTCCCAAAGTGGTGGCCGTTAGCCAGATTCAGCTTCTGATCCCCAGCAACATGGCTGGCTCGAATTGGGGTGCGTTCTAACCAAAAACATACAGCAGACTCAGAGGACAATATGAACAAACACATGTAAAATATCTCAATGATTTTTAATATTGATTTTGTACATTTTATAACATGCTGAAGGGATATTTTGGATACGTTCGGCTAAATAAAATACATCACCAGAATTGGTATCATCTGTGCCTTTATTAATGTGGCTACTAGGAAATATAAAATTTCATAAGGAGCTGGCATTATACTTTTGTTGGACAGCACTGTTCTAGAATGTGGACTGGCCGCTGCTATCTTGCCCCATGAGGGGCTGACTTGCCTTGGAGAGAAGTGAACCCACTTGGACACTAGCACTCCTCGCATGTGTCCCATAGCCTGCTACTCCCCTCCCTGCTGACTGAGTGAAGAAGAAGCAAGTGCCCCGGCGCAGAGTGTCCACTGTCATAGCCATCCTGGTAATACCCTGGGGTCTTGGGAACAGGAAGTCAGGTCACGTCTGGTGGAGCGGGGTGGCTGGCTTTGGTGGACTTTGAGGGGGGCAGGGTACGTAGGCTCAAGGGTGTCGTACTGGACATGTTGTCATGAACCCTGGCTGGAATCCTGGCTCTGGGCAGTTAGGGTAGTGGCTACCATTGGATGGGTGCCTGTGACGTGTCACGCCCTGTGCTGGGCATTTTATCATCCCACTGGATCCTCCCACCTGGCTGGGCGGTGCCATGATGCCCTTTTTGCAGATGAGAATCTCTGAGGGCCAAAGTAGTAACGTACTGGCCAGGAGTCCGGCCCTTTGGTAAGTGCCAGAGCTTACAGTGACGCCGCCCACTGCCCCATCTGACTCTAAGTCACGCTCTTTGCCCCAGACCACTCCTCTCTGGGCCCAGTCCCTCTTTTTCCTCTGATCCTCAGTTCCCTGATGTAAACAAAGGAGGTGAAGGAGGAGCAGGGGTAGGAGGCAGGCTTAAGGGTCAGGGTAACCGTCCTGGAGAGAGGGCACATGTGCTTATCTCCACTGGGTGCTTTTTTCCTGTGTTAACCAAGTTGTGGCCTGAAATTTGAACAGACCCATCAGAGAACCCAGGTGCCCACAGGCTGGCCAGCCAGTTCCCACGCCCCAGCAGATGCCCTGCAGGGCAAGGGAAAACCCAGGTTTCTGCATTTCAGGCACCCAGGCCCAACTCTGCTCCCTACCAAGTGCCTTTTAAATCCTGAATAAACATGGGTTAAAGAGGCCGGAATCTCTGTTAGGTGTATATTGGGAGAGGAGGGGTGATACCCAGACTTGGCTTCAGTTCGCCTTTTCCAGGGCCTAGGGGTAGGCAGATATGGCTCACAGGTTGTGGGGTCCTTGCATACTCCTAGCTTGGGGGCTGCAAGGGCCCAGCACCTCCTGCTCTCGTCCTCTTGGCATGAAGGGAGTAGGGTAGTCTCTGTCCACATCCATCCACCTCAGCCACTTCCTCTCCATTTGCTACACCCCGATCTGACATTACCTCTGTGGTTTTGCCTTTCCCGTGGACTTCCGATCCTCTCTTCTGAGGGCGGTGGGTTGTGGCAGAGCCAGCAATCTGGGAGAACCATTCCCGGCCCGCCTGCGGAGGTGGCAGGGTCGCCCTCCACTGCTGCTCTCCTTGATTTCAGTGACCTTGTGCTTGCTACCGCACTCCCGGCCTCAGCCTCCTTGTCTGTGAAAGGGGAATGTCGGTGATAATAAAACACACCTCGAAGAGTTGTGAGGATTAAGTAAGATCACATAAAGGGGTTCGGTAAAACACGTGACACGGGCTTGACGGTCATTTTGTGTAGTTGCATAGACATTTTTCAGACAGGTTGGAATGGGAAGGAATCCAAGAGCTGGAGAAATCCAAGCCCCCACACGGAATAGCTGAGTGGCCTTAGCTCAGGGTAATTGAGCAGCTTAACCTCCCAAGCCTCAGTGCCCTTGTCTGAAAAATGGGGTAGTCGAGAGGATTTGAACAGGCTCGGTGTGCCTGGCGTGTGTGCGGCGGGCGCTCAGGCGCCTTTTTCTGAATGCCGGTGCAGTGCTACGGCCTGCTTGGCTGAAGGCTGTTGAGAGAGTGCTTGCGTGACTTCTTCTTAACGTGCACAAATACCATTTCCTGGCTTAATTCTTTGCACCGAATGAGTTTTAATTCTCCTTTGAGCATCCCATCGTACCCCCCAGGCACACCTCAGGGCCAGCATTTTCTCAGTTTTGACAGCTAACTGCCAGTAACTCTGAGCGCCTTCACTGGCCCGATCCTCCTCACCATCCTCCTCACGTCTGTCTTGAGAGTGGGCAGGACAGCTATTATCCCCATCTTGAATGTCAGAGGTAGGGGTGAGCAGACCTTGGAAAAACAATCTAAAAAGCCTTGCTGACAGCTTCTTTGCTGGTCACTTCTCTCGCAGAGAAAAAGTGACAAAGGTGCAGTAGAGATTTTAGTTAATTTCGGTCTTGCAGAATGGTCAGCTCTGAAGAGGCAGACAGAAAGCATGGGGTGGGAACAGCTGGCTGTGGCTGGAAACCTGCCATCGGTAAAGCCCTGGCCACCTACGGGGAGCTGACCGTTGGGTCAGCATAGGTACCATTGTGATGACTCAGAGGCAGGAGGGGTCCCTGTTCTTATTTCTCTCCCGGTCTGAGCGCTTGAGGATCCTGGGGAGGTGGCAGGTGAGCACCTGGGGGCAGCTTCACCTGCTGGTGGAGAATGGAGGGTGCCAGGGACTGCAGGCTGCCTGTGCTCTTCCGGGAAGAAACTTAATACCCACCAATGGGCGGGGGCATCCGTGGGCATTTGGGGACTAGAACTCAGAACTGAAGGACAGCAGTCTGCCCTCTCGAGCTGGCTGGCTCCTTTCATGAGGGGCCTGTGGAGGGTAGGGCACAGTTTCCTGCAGAACGCTTGGGGCTCCCAAGCCAGCAGGGCTTGGCTGTGCTCAGTTGAGGTATGTCTGTAGATAGAATGTGTGGTTTTAAAGCAGCTTGGTCAGCCATGGAAGCTTAGGAAAAGGAAGGAGCCCTGAGTTGAATTTTGCCAGTGCCCAGCCAAGCAAGGTTGCCTAGGGGATAGGGCAGGCACCTGGCCATTAGACTTCTGTGCGTTCCATCCCTGTGGTTAGCTGCAAGCATCCAGCTTTGTTGTTGTTGTTGTTGTTGTGTTGTTTTTTTTTCCTCAATGACATGAAACATGGCAGTTCTCAACCTAGGTGCTAGGTAAAGGATAAGCTCCCCCAGAGACATCTGTGGAGTGTAAGCCTGTTTACGGGGGAGAATACACTAATTCATACAAACTCTCCAAGCTAGTGGAACTGGAGATGGAATTTCTCACCGTAAAATAATAAGGCGGCTTTGTGCGGCGTTAGCAGCCTTGTGTGCGTTCGCTTAGCTGGGCCTGCTCTCGGGGCTGGGAGTGGGCCAGACCCGACCCCTGCCTTCTTCCTGAGGCCCTGACCACGGGCTGGGCTCTAACCCCGATTTGACGATGCCACAAAATGCCTGGCGCCTTCTCTAGTGACTTTTCTAGCACTTTCTGAGCTGCTTTCTTGGGTATCCATCACTAATCTATGGAATAAATGTGTTATGTTCAAAACAGCTTCCTTCCTTTAAGGACCTTACAATTCTGGCTTTGGGAGATAGACATGAATATACTCGAAACATCCAGGCTGAGAGTTTCTGACCACAAATGTGAGTACCCCGCTTGCCCTCCTCTCTGAAGGGAAGGCTGGGTGATACAGACAGCATTCCTTTTTCATTTTTACTTTTAACTTTATACTGAAAAATGCAACATAGGTTCAGAAACGTACACAACACGTAAATGTAAGCAGGGGCGTCCAACCTCTTGGCATCTTTGCGCCTCACTGGAGGAAGAGGTGTTGTCTTGGGCCACACAGTAAATACAATGAGATACGTAATCACAAAAAAGTCTCATAATGTTGTAAGTAAACTTATGATTTTGTGTTGGGCCACATTCACAGCCAGCCTGGGGTGCATATGACCCCGCAGGCCTCAGGTTGGACACCCCTAAAATTTGATGAATTTTCACAAAATGAACCCCCTTGTAACCACTTTCCAAAACAAGAAATGGACCCTGGCAACACCCAGAAGTCTCCCTGGTTGTAACTCCTTCCCTTACTACCAAAAGCAACACCGGCCTGACTCATAGTAGCCACTTCCTTGCTTCCTAAAACAATTATTGCGCCACTAATACACAGTCCGAAGCTCTGCCGTGGCTTGCCTGTTTTCGAACTTTCTGTAAGGACAGTCAAGCTTTCTGTATTCTTCAGTGTCTGGCTTCTTTTGCTCAGCGTTGTGAAATTCACGCATTTTTGTTGCACGCAGCTGTTGTTTACTCACTTGCATTGCGTGCGTTACTCCTTTGAATGATTAGCACCGAGTTTCGTATCCGTTCTCCTGTTGATGGCCGTTTACTTTGTCCACAGCTTGGGCATGTTACTAAAGAACGCTGCTGTGATTATTGTTAGGCATGTTTCTTGGTAAGCCTGCGTGTGTGTGTGTGTGTGTGTACGTGAGTCCATGTGCTCTCTGATGGGGAGCCTGTCGGTGGACTCAGCATCGCGCTCTGCCTTCACGTGGGCCTTGTTAGCATACAGGGAGGGTCAGCCTGGCTCGGCAGCTGTGGGAGGCTTACTCGATGTCCGCGCCTGCGTCCTTCCGGTTGCCTCTGGGCTCCTGCCGGGGCCACGTCACCTTTCTAGGTGTGGGAATTAGAGCCCTGAAGCTTGGGCATGGGCGATTCTGTAGAGGGGCGTGTAGAGGACTGGTCAGCAGGGGGTACAGGCAGTGTCAGGAGCACAGCCTGTTCATCCCAGCCCTCCGGTGGACCTGACTGCCCAGCCCCTTTAAGCTGTGGTCTCAGCCTGCAGCATTTTCTCCTTAGTAGCCTCGTCGCCCTCTGAGCATACTGAGTGGAGGATGGTCGGGAAGGCCGAGGCCTCAGTCCAGTCTCCTGGCCGCTGTTTGCGGTGCAGCTAAGCTCTTAATGTGTTTTCATAATCACAGCAGAAAGGTCCCATTGTGGCACTAATGCCCTTGCCATAAAGCGCTTTTTGTTTCTTCACAAAATTCCAAGTTGCAAAAGCAAGTCAGCTTAGCAAAGACACAATGCCAATCAATGGGCATTTGCCACTGGCAGCAGCCCGGCAGGCTCCCCGTAAGCAACGGCCGGCCAGTCCGTGTTTTATTGGGGCGCCCCAAAGCACAAAAATACTTTTCAGGCTACTTAGGGTAACACTAAGATATTAGGAGGCATTTCATCACCTTGAATTATAACCTGATATTAACGTGTCAATTAGGGCTCATTTGGCTCCCTGTTTAGAAAATCCAAATAACACTGTGTTAAAACAAATAAGGGAGTTATTTTCAAATGAAAGAAGAAATCCAGAGGCAGGCAGTCCTGGGGCTCCACGATGACTTCTATCTTTTGCTCTGTCATACTCAGCGAATGGCCGTTTTCCCTCATGCTCTCAAAATGGCTGCTGTATCTTTACCCTTCACATCTGTACTCCAGGCAGGAAGAAGACGAGAGGGAAGCTGGCTTTTTCCAGCCAATTATCCATTTTATTGAGGGAAACTAACTTCCTGGAAACTTTGTAATAGTTTTCTGCTTAGATTTCACTGGCTAGAACTGGGTCACATGGCAACCACTGGTTACTGTTGCAAAGGAGCCTGGGAGTTGAACACGTTATTACTCAGAACAAAATCAGGAATACCCAAAGTTCAGGAAGAAGGGGAGAATGGCCAGGGGCAGGCAGCTAATAGCGGACACCGTAACGTACCAGGCAGGGTCGGAAACAAGTCATTTCACATAAAGCGAATTTCCTCGGTAGCAAACTTACTTCTGGGAGTGTGAAAACGTGTTTTAATCATTTTAAATGGTTCAGGAAGGCACATGCATTTTCTCTGAAACAACGTAATGAGACCATTCTTTTCCACTGCAGAAAAGTACACTTTTCGAATCTTGGGTCTGCTTCGTAGTTTTTTCCAGTTCTTTCGTTTTTGCTGTCACATCTTATGGCTCTGTGTACCTACCTCTAGATAAAGCTGGACCTCATATAACATCATTTTGTTCAAAGTTGTTTCATTATAACGTTGATGGTGCCATAGGAACTTAACTCTTTTTCTATTAAATTTATTGGGATGACTTAATTCTTGTATCATTTAAGCCTATGGTAAATCAGTTTTATTTTATATCATTTCACTTAAAGTTACAGAACCTATCGATGGTGTTAAGTGAGGACTTACTGCACTGTGGTGCTTTTTACCTTCAAGTTTTCTGCTTTCTCTATTCTGTGAGCGGGAAACACCAGGTAACCAGATGGCGTAGTGGGCACGGGTGGGGACAGGTGCTGGCTGAGAGCGTGGAGGACTAGGGGTTAGATAGAGCTTTTATAAGTAGGCTGTGGAGTCTCCTTTATCAGCTTAGAAGGATTTGATCTCTTCTGGCCTACTGGATAAGAGAATTAATTATTACACTGAAAAAAAAAAAAAAAGAAAGAAAGAGGAGTTTCCAGCCATATCCTTTAATCAAGGTGATAAGTGACAATTTTTTAAAATTTTACAATTTATATTCAATATTATTGTGTATTAGTTTCAGGTGCACAGCAGAGTGTTCCGCAGACAATCATGTACTTTACAGAGTGTCGCCCCGCACTTCCAACACCCCCCGGGCCCCACACAGTGACCCCGACCCCAGTGACTATGCTCCCCGTGCCGTAATCCACAGCTCTGTGACTGCTGTGCAGCTGCCAGTTTATACCGCTTAATCCCCTCACCCTTTCTACCCCGTCCCCCAATGGCCGGCTGGTTTCAGGTGGCTGAGCTAATGCTAATTTTCCTATTACCACTCAGAATAACTCCCTCCTTGCCTCACCTGTCCCTGAGAATGTAAAGCTCTATTTTAAAAGTACAACAGCTGTAAAACCCAGTTTTGTCTAATTAAGACAGATCACATCTAGGCAGTGACCAAAGCAGAAAATCAAGAAAAGGCAGCTGTGTGGCTTTGGGATCGTCACCTAATCTCTCTGTGCCTATTTGCTCATCTGTGATGGGGGGGATAGCAATTGCTTTGGAGTCATTATAAGAAATCAGTGAGAATGAGTTACAAAATGGAATAGTGCCTACCACATGGTAAGTGCTCGATAAAAACTATTATTTTTAATATTGTCATTGTTATCGTAGATGGGAAAGTGTTCATTACGGGTTGGGCCACCCTGGGAAAGCGTTTGGAAAGACACCTGAGTTATATTTACCTGATGACAGGTAACTCTGTTGTCGGGACAACACTGAAGAACCAAGACCAGATGTCTCAGTGCGCCTTTGCCCTTGCTCCCTTCCTGATGACGGCGTGGAGTGGAATTCCTCTCCCTTCCTTCCTCCCGCCCTCCCTCCCTCCCTCCCTAATAATAATTTTTATGTCTGATTAGAAGACTAACATATGCTTATTATAGAATGTTTGAGAAATAAAAGCATAACAGAAAATTTTAAATCACTCTTAAAAGCATATGCCTATAGGTATGTATATGTGCGCATAGGGAGGGAGGGACGGGCGAGGGAAAGAATGAACTTTAAAAAGATGGGTCCGTCCTGTGCCTCCCCCTCTGGAAACTGCTTCCCCTTCCTGGCACAGTAAGTGAGTGGACTCATCTGTTAAGGACAGCTGCGTAACATTCCAGGGGGGGGATTTTTACCTGGAGTCGGAAGAAACCTCTGAGAATTGAAGACTGACTGGCACTCCTGAGTTATCTGAGGGAAGACCCCCCTGGCCACTTCCATATTGCAAAACCTGCTTTTGTCCAGCGAAGGGGCTCAGGGACTTGCAGTTGGGGCTCGTATGTTCTGTAATTGTGCATGTCGTAGGCTAGGATCATGAGTAGATTTGGGGACCTGGAATGATTTCAAATACAGGCAGAGCACAGTTGAGGAAGAGGAACCGCTGTAAGCTAAAACAGTCAAACAGTTCCAGCTATTTGTTCATCGAGGCATCATTAAGGACCTACTATGTGCTGCCCCATCAGGCTAGATGATCTCGATACAGAAGCAGGCAAGGCAGGACCTGCGACCTCAGGGAGCTTCCACTTAGACACAGTCACAGTCTCTAGGTGAAGACTTAGAAAATTAGTTGGTGAAGAAGTATTTAGGGATGCTCTCCCCAAAGGGAGCCCCAAGGAGGGGGATGTCAGTCTCCCCTAGGAGGCAGGAAGGTGGAGGGCGGGAGTTGGGTGTTTGGAACCCAAAGGCTTTGCAGGGGGAAGGGCACTGCAGGCAAGGGAGCCTGGAGAGCTAGGCCCTGGAGGCGTGAAGCGGCTCACATGGGTTAGGTTAGCAGAGCAGCTAGATGAAGCGATAGCTACACCTTTTCTGTTCTCAAAGCATTTAATACTGGGTGGGGAAGCTGCACTTGCGAAATTCGAAATTCGGCGTGAACTCTGACATCCTTAAAGGGAAAAGAAAAGGCCAAAGGTACTTAGTTTAAAAGCACCTGAATGTTTTCTTTCTGTCCTTTCTCTGGGAAATGTAGATTTCCCCTGAGAACATCATAAAAGTAGTTTCCTGTGACTCTGGTGTTTGCAGTCCACCCGTCCATCTACCTGCCCATCATCTGAGCACCTCCTCTACTAGGCTGGGGACCCAGAGCCCGCTCTTGTGGGGCCCTCACAGCATGCCAAGGGAGGTGGACGTGTACATTGGTAATTGTTCTGTGTTGGCAAGCTCTGTGGGAAGTGGAGGCCGGATCAAGAATTCCGTCAGCAAGCGTGGGGGAAGCTTAAGACTGTGATGCTCAAAGGGGAGGAGAAGTGTATCAGGACCCCCTTCTCCTTTCTCCACCCCGCAAAAAGTCATAGTACTGCTGGGAAAGTTCCACACCCCTCAGTCGGGCTGCGGTGGCAAAAAGACCGAAAAAAAACCTTCCAGGGAACAGACAGTCCCTGGGGCTTGCACTGGCTGGACACTGTGTACGACACGTGTGTCATGAACCCCGTGCAGCGTGTTAGAGCAAGGAAGTTACGGTGCAGATGTCGAGTGATTTGTCCAGGTCACATTGCCTAGAAGCGGCTGCGCCACACTTACCTGATGACGGAGACAAAGCTGTTGCTGGCGTTCACTCCAGGCGTCCTTGACCCTGAAACTTCGGGCTGCAGAACTCACTTCTGGGACTTGAAAGCTGCGAGGGGCTGGGGGGTGGGAGGCGAAGGGGGTGATGCCTGACCCGAGGCCTCCCTGGGTGGTGGCTTGTGGTCAGCAGCTGGAGACCTGGCTCTGGCTCCTATGCAGAGGGGCAGCCCTGGCACCTTGGAAAGGAGACTTTTGTTTAATCCAAACAGTAAAGTACCCGGATAGACCCCCACCCCTTAACAACCCCCAAGAGCTCCACATCCCTCAGACATGGGAATCTGGGAGCCGCTGCCCTTCTCTGCACCTTGGTTTCCTACTCCCCAAACGCAGGTCCCGGCCTGCCCTCTGGCTCAAGTGTGGGGCAGTGCTGGGGCTGAGTCAGTCACTCCCATGGGGCTTCTAGAGGCAGGAGGACAGGAAATCCCTTCGGGGTTTAGTCCAGTGCACTCCTCCCCTCGCCCATTTTACAGCTGAGGAAACCGAGGCTCGTCGGACCCCAAGCATTTGGCTTTTGCGATGTCAGCACGCTTTCCTCTCTGACTTCCTGGCTGAGGCAGATTCGATGCCAAGAGCACGTAGCTGGGATGATAATGTTCAGTCTGTGCCACACGAAAGGTCACAGGACTGCAGCTGTTCCTGAGTGAGACCTCCCCCTACACCGCCTTGTCTTGGACACCTGGCTACAGTGAGGACCGAGGTTCTTCCTGCTCTGCGGCACACAACCTAAGGCACAAAACACAAAAGCGGGACTGCTACTGAGCTTTCTGATTGTTTAAACCACAGAACTGGGTGGGGCCTGGGGCAGCGTTGAGGGACTCAGAATCAGAACCAAAGGAAAGTTTGTGGCACAGGCTTTGTGTCTGGGCTCCACCCCCCGGGGAGAAGCTCTTCCTCCAGGGGAGCCTCAGTTTCCCCATCCGGAAATGGGGATAGAGGCACTGAATCTCCCTGGGCTGCTGGGACATCATGGGTGCAAGGCAGAGAGAGGTCCCAGTCTTGGCAGCCATGGTGCTTTGCAGATGGGAGAAGGGAATGAACCCAAGAGCTGACGTCAGGCCCTTGGCCCAACTCTTCTTTTCTAATTATTTCATTTCACCCCTCACACCTCCTCCGAGGTAGGGGGCATGCTTCCCATTTACAGACATGCAGATGAGGTTCTGAGAAGCTCCTGGATGTGCTCAAGTTCACAAAGCAAGTTTGACTCCCAAATTCTTTCCACCTCAACATGACAAAATTTCCGTTTTTACAGAAGGTGGCCTCCCATAAACTGCAGTGAAGGGATTTAGGTCACACCCTGGGATGCATTCCTAGATCCAGGAGGTGTCTTTTGTTCCAGGCCCGGCAGTAGCGGAATGCGGTAGGCACATACCGTCCTTCGATGGTTCATGCGCCTGCCGATGGGGGAGAATTAAATTTTCCCCCTCCCTGGACACTAAGTTTGGAAAACTTAAACCTCTGAATTTGTGGCCAGTGGCGTGATCAGAAACTCAATGAGTTTATGTTTGGATGGGCTTTGGACTGTGCCTGGCACGTACAAGGCGCTGTGCCCACTAAGTGTTCGATAAAATGAATGTAAATAAATAAATAAATAAAATGCTAATAACACCTCCACTGGCCCGCAAGTCGCCTTGTCTCGGCTGGTTTTTCCACGCAGAGCACGTACAATGGAGCTTTGTTCTTCACCCCTGTGTCCGAAAGAGGCCTCCGCGTGGCTGACTCACAGGCTGTGCTGTAAGTTTCCCAGGCCTCGGCTGTCTCCCACTCCGGCCGTTTTCTACCAGGCCTTCTCTGAGGGGAAGGTGACCCCGTTAGTGACAGAAGGGGATGCTACCTTTACCCTGTGGTTACCCATTTCTCCCAATGGACAAAGGAGAGAGTGAGACCCTCCCCCAGGACGGGGCACCTAGCTGGCTGAGACAAGTGGAGAGGGAGGGAGCTTTGGGTACGGTGTGATTCCCTGCTAGGCCGTCTTCGTCGCTGACTCTTTGAGAATTTGGTCTTAAGTCATCCTATCCCCGTGAGAGGAGGACCGGCTTTATTTTATTCTAAAATAAAGCACATTTTAGAAACGAGGCATACCTTATTTTATTGCACTTATTGGCGGCCATGTGGCCTCTGCTTCTTCACTTGGGCATGTTCTGCGTCAGTCTGTGAAATGGGACGCTGGGCCCTCAAGCACTGGAAACGTTTACAGCAGTGGTTCTTAACTCGCTCTGCACGTTTGAATCACCGCTGTGCTTTTAAGACATACTGATGTTGGGGACACAGTCTCAGGCCAGTATCTTTAGGGTGCGTCCTAACCTAGGCATCTCTCTCCCGTCCTATATTCCCTCCCGGTGACCCTGACACACAGCAAGGGTTGAGAATGTTGGGTTAGAATGCTAGAGCTGAGAGGACTACCCCGCATTGCTTGTCCTATCCCTCAGTTTGCCGGTGAGAAGGACAGTGAGCTGCAGCAGGCGACGCCCCGGTAGAGACAGACTGGATTAGAACCAGACCCTGCTGTGGAGCTCAGGGCTTTCCGCCTCAGCACTGACTGCCGCCTTGTTCCTCCCCATGTTCACGGTCGAGGGAGACGAAGGCATAGTTTGGGTTATGATGCTGATAGTGAACTATCTACTCCGCACCCTTGCCGGTAGGGAGACCTGGCTTAGCATCACTTCACCCAGGAAGACTCGCCAGAAGCTCCCAGTCACTGTTTAATCTTTCCGTTCTCCGTATTCCTGTTATCTTGCACATTATTTACCAAGACATCTTTTCACGCAGCATCACAATTATTTGTTTTGTAGGCTGTGAGCTCCCTGGTGCAGGTTCTGGGTTATGGCCATCCTTACAAACTAGTGCCTGGTCAGTAAATGTGTGTGTGTGTGTCGGGGGTAGGGGGGCATGGTGGATACCCATCTGAGAGCTTTCTGTCGCTCCCCCGAGCCCCGGGGTTAAGTGGGTTAAGGCAGCCGCCCTTTGCATTTGAGGCAAGTCCCGATGAAAAGTGCACGGCCAGGCAGAGTCAGGGTGTCAGGAAAAAGAGGACTGGGAAGGGGCTATGTACTCGATTTGGGGAGGGCTTGCTTACCTAAAAATAAACAACCTCAACGACCTCAACGCCTCCTGCGCAGTCCTGTCTGTCCCTCCCCCACCACCTCCTTTCCAGTGTGTGTGTCACAGCTGGAATCTGGCTTGCGTTTGGAAATAAACAAGTTGGCCCCTCTCTCTGCCTGGGACTTTTCCTTTATCAGGAGACATTTGCAAGCCACCACCCGAGAGATGTTTCCTTCCAGCAGCCGGTGGACCGTGGGGAAAAGAGCTGAGGCTCATGGTGGGTCAGACACTGATAAATTGTCCTCTTCTGCCTTCATGTTAGTATTTGGGGAGGACTTGATATGAAGGACTTGGGGGTAGATACAGAGGACTTTTTTTTTCAGATGCCGCAGGAGGGAAAAGAGTCCGTGTCCATCTTCATGGAGATGTGACACAGGGAGAATGATGTGTGCACCCACCCTGGGTGGTGGCAGCCCATTTGCTTTTTGCAGGGCGGCCCATCCTCACACAGCAACCAGGCTGCCCTTTGGGGAGAGAAGCTCAGGCGGAAGCTCTTCCTGTGTTTCTGCTGTAGCCAATTCAGAGCAGAAAGACAGGAGAGAGAATATGAACAAATAGATGTGATGATGCCCTGCTGTCACCACATTAGGTAGAAACTGGTGGTTCAGAAGTAAGCATGGCCCGGCAGGGGGAGGGCCCCTCTCTCACGCAGGGTCTGGGGCTGTGTAAACCGGTAGGGCTGCTCTCAAGATGAAGTTGACCATATGTGGTGAAGTTAAGGATATACATACCCTATAGCCAGAAATCTCACTTCTGTTATCTATACTAGGAAACTGCCCCACAGGCCCTGGGGGTAGATAGGAATGTGCATTCATTGTCGCATTTTTAGTTATAAGAAGCTGGGAGCAACCTAAATGCCTGTCAGCAGGGAAATATATCAATAGGAGATGGTATATTTACGTAATACAGAACGAGTTAGAGGTTAAATCTAATTACGTGAATCAGCCTGGCTACACTTGAAAGAAATTGGTAGAAAGTCAAGTTGCAGAATATGTGTAGGTAATGATAACCATTTCTAGAAGTTAAAACAATCGACACAGTGTAGCGAGAGTATAAAACCCTAGGCAGGAAGGGTGCCCACCGGCTCACGGCAGTGGCCGCCTGTCTGGAGGGAGAGGCGGCAAAAGGCCCTGGGGGGCGTCGCGACGTCACTTATAAGGCTTCCTTTCCTTTTTAATTCAGGTGTCTGAAGTAATGTGATTTAATGTCACATTAATAACAGTACATGTTATTGTTCTGGGTTTTTTGGGGTTTTTTTTGATATTTGATCATTTTATTTTAAAAAATGAAGGACATGTTCCTGTTATTTAGTTGCTTATAATCAAATGGGGAAAATTGTCAAATAAACAACCAGGGGGCTCCAGATAGAAATGTTTATATTATTGATCAAGACAAGGAATGTTAAGACGAGATCGCTTTAGATGGACTATTAGTTAAAATTAAGTTTGGCTTCATTCGCAACATCAGCAAAATAAAATAACTGGTTCAAACGCTTAATTTTTCTTACACGTAAAAGAAGTCTGGAGGTTAGTAGCCCAGGATTGGTGCAGTGGGTCCACAAATTCATAAGGAAGATTTCTTCCAGTTTAATCCCTCTGCCATTCCTTGTCCTCATGTTCTAAGATAGCTGCTAGAGCTCCAGCTATCACATCAATCCAGGCAGTAGATGGATGAAAGGCTGAAGGAAGGAAGTGTTCTTTAAGTGTTCCTGAAATTACCATGTGACACTTCTACCTACATGTCATCAGCCAGATACTAGGCATAGAGCTACACCTAGCTGCAAGGGAGGATGGAAATGGGTCAACTTTCAAACGTCAGCATTCTGTTAGGAAGAATGGAGATTGGGAAGTGGGAGGCAACTAGGTGATGAGAGGTGAGAGAGAATAAGGTTGGCTCAGGTCCTCTGAGTGTGCGCTATCTCTGGGCCAGGCAGGCAGGCAGGCCATTCATCTGGGATTTGGGTAGGTGGGTCCGGAGCTTGTGAGGGGGTGGGGTTCGGTGTGTAGGTGGTGGTGGGAGTGCTGCTGGGAAGGAGGCTGCTGAGCTGTCAGAGGTGGAGGACAGCTGCGAAGGCAGGAGCAGGCATGTGTGGGCGGGGGAGAGACCCCATGTGCTGGGCCCACAGGGAGTCAGGCGGGGTGAGTGGAGACATTAGACGGCTGCGTCTGGGGGCTTCTCTGAGAGACGTTTCAGTGACGTGGAGAGGCAGAGACAGATCGGGGAGCAAGTAAAGAAGTGAACAGCTGAGAGGATGTTTCAAGACCTTCGGGCCTGAAGGGAAGGAGAGAGGAGGTGGCAGGAAAGTGTTTTCTTAAGGCCAGAAAGACTTGAAAGAGAGTGTAGAGGCTAAAGGACAGCTAGACGCCCTGCTCTAACCCCCAGTTGCCTTCAGGGGGAAGGAGGTGATCATGGGAGGTGACGAGTTCCCAGCGGGAGGGAGGAGAGGCCAGCGGAGGGAGCTAAGGCCAGTGGCTGGTGGAGTGTGAAACCAGTGAGACCCAGGAACAAGGAAAGAGCACGCGGCTAGGTAGGAGCAAGGAGAAGAGCCGCTAAGCCGCAGGGAGGTTAAGACCCAAAGTGTTGGATGGCCTCCACCCACCTCACATTCTGTTTTCTTCAGGAGCCATTAGGACACAGAGAAAGATCAGTTACCCGGGATCAGGACTTCTGCACAGGCTGGATGTCAGGAAAAGGCAAGAAGCCAGTGTCCCTGGGTGCAGGGCTGGGGCGGTGGTGTGGAGTTCAGGCAAGGTTATATCGTATTTAGTGCGCCCTGTCCTAAGTGGCAGAGAAGGATAAAGCACATTTTAGAAATGAGGCATACCTTATTTTATTGCACTTAGCTTTATTGCACGTCACGGATGCTGTTTTTGTTAGGCAAGAGCCTCCACCAGCAAAAAAGATTACAGTCGCCTTGCTGTGGTGGTCTGGGATCGAACCCTCAGTATCTCTGAGGCATGCCTGTATTCCCATTAGAAATGAGAAAAATGCTAACAAGCCTTGGCCCACGCAGTTGTAAATACCAGAGCATTTTCCCACCATTGCTGAAAATCTCATCATCCTAGACACACAGAACTGGTGCTCTCAGTGCCCCAAGCCAGTGCCTCTGTACACCGGGACTTGCATTAATTTGCAGGCCACTCATTGAATATTAAACTATACTCACGTTTTACTTGGGAGCCAGGCGGGCTGGGTTCCCATCTCAGCTCTACCTCTTCATTAGCTGCGTGGTTTTGGACGGGGCAGTGTACAGCCATGCAGGCTGGGCACCGCACAGGGCGGGTGAGAGGGTGCTGCACCCAGACTGCCCCTATCTGCCAGACATGTGTCCTGTGTGTGACTGTGCCGTGCTCCCCAGAGGAAGGGGGAACCTTCCAACTTGCACGAAGGCAGGTATGGGCTAGTTCTGGCCCTGACCATGGGCAAGTTACTTAACCTCTCTGTGCGTGTTTCTTCCGTTGCAAGGATAAATGAGTTACCACATGTAAAGTGCTTGGAGCTGTGCCTGGCACGTTTAAATAAGCACCGTAAATAAGGATTAGCTGCGGTGATTACATATATTTGGGGAGTGAGCTGAATCTCTTTATCTGAAGGCTTATCTTGGCCGCGATAACCAAAGCCTGGCATTTGAGAGGGTTTGGGGCTCTCCATTGCTTACGGTTTGGTCACAGAGCTTGCATTTCTTTCCAAAGGATTCTTTCCAAACCCTAGGCTTTTCCAGGGTACAGCTGCTTGTTTTGAAGGCAGCTGACTTGGGCATTTCTGGTGCTTTCTTCATCTGAAAGAGGGTGGGGTGACTGGGGCCAAGGACACCCCAGGTAGGCTGGTAAGACTTGTTCAGAATTTTACCTGAATTCTCCCTGTAAATGTCAACCTGGAGAAATGTAGGTGGGCTCTGGGGAGAATGAGAGCAGCGCTCTCCAACCCAGAACTGTTTCTGTGGGAGGTGGAGCCTTATCCCTGCGGCATGCAGGTCTTCTTGGGAACTAGAACATGACTTCTTCCTCAGTTCCTCATTTGGGACACAAATCAATCTGTATAAGAAGCATGAGAACAACATTAATGTCTTGGGCATAACTAAATGCTTCACCTGGTCATCATCATCTTTAGAAGAAAGAAGTTTTCATATTTTCTTGATTTGGGGACAGATACCTTTTCACAGTTTAATTATTTCTGATAATGAGATGCGCATTTGTACATTGCCTTTAATGTAACACTTGTTTTCCCAAAATACCCTTTTTATATTGATGGCATTATCCTTTAAATCAGTACACCTACCTCACCTGAATACGTCAAGGCGGATTTGGTTTTCTTGGTCAGAGAAAGGGCTCTACTTTACTAAACTTCCGAGGGGGTGGGGGAAGAGAGAGAGAGAGGGAGAGAGAGGGAGAGGGATTGAGAGAGATTGACTGAAGAGTTGAAGAGAGAGTTGACGGAGGCCCCAGGCCAGCGTCTAAGTTAACACAGTTAGTCTTTGAAGGAAACAGAAGTTTCAAAGTGGTTCACTAATTTGTTAAAGGTCACACAGCCAGAAAATAATGGACCCAGGGTTTGAGCCCAGCTCTGTCTGATTCTAAAGTTCAGCTCTTTCTCCTCCGCAGATAGACCCGTACTTCTTATCTTCTGACTTTTGCTGTTTTCTAAGTCAATGATGACCCTTACACTTCCCATTGAAATCCCACCTACTATTCTTTTATTTTGAATAACATTTTGTGATTTAAAAAAGGACATGTGTTCTTTGTAGAAATAAAAAAAAAGTAGCAACATCAAAATAAGATCCTATATTTCTGGTGTTTAAATTTTGATGTATTTATTTTTCTGTAAAATACAAATTGACCTCAATAAAGCTGAAAAAAGAAAAATAATGCTTTAAAAGAACAAAGAAGGATACACTGGGCTTATATTGTAAAGGTAGTTATCTTGAGTTGTTAACTTGCCATAGTATCATGGCCGTGGCACGTGTCATTAAATATTCTGTGAAAATGGGTTTTTTTTACTAGCCATATAGTCTTCTCTTACATAGACACACCAGAATTGAGTTACCCACTTCCCCATGGATGGCTATTTTAAGTTGCACTTTCAAGAATAGCCTTATTTTGCTCACGCTTGTTTCTTTAGGAAATATTCCTAGAAGTGGAATCTCTGGCTCAAAGGGGCGCCGCTCTGTAAGCGGCAGCCGCAGCGTCCCAGTTCTCGCCTGGCCCCCAGGAGGGCTGTAGCGCCCGGCATGCTCGCTGCAGCCCACACCAGGGGCCATTTGGAGCAGCTCTACCCGCGTTGCCAAAATCCCTTTGTTTTCATTTTGCATTTCCTTGCTCATTATTAAGGAGAAGCTTGTTATGATTGCTTACATCTGTAACTCTCCTTTGATGTAAGTGCATATACTTCCTTGGCCTGTTCTCCTGACCCTTTAAGGACTCTTACTCATTCTTCAAGACCCAGTTCAAAGCTCACCTTTGTCATGAACCCTTTCTTCCTACCTGTTGTTTCTCTGAAGCTGGAAGTTATTTTTATTTTCACCTCTGTGTTCTCACAGCAGCTTACCAGATATCCCTTTGCATTGTAACTTGATAGCCTCTACTACAATCTAACCTTTAGGGTGGGAAATGGGACTTACTCGTTTCTGTATTAGCTCTGGGCCGTGGCACAAAGCTGGGTAGCCGGTGCGAACGTGCTCTTCTTAGACGGGTGAATGACGGACACACGCTGTTGTAAAAAATAGACAAAACATCATCACAATGAGTCTAGTGCCTTCTTATCAAATCGTTTTCTTTCTTTCCTCCTCTTTCCTTTCTGAATCAAGGAGGTTTGCTCCACCCCAGCTCCAGCGGGGCAGGTTGGGTTAGCAGCCACCCCAGGTTTTGTGGGAAGGCTGGGCATGGCGGCCCCCAGCAGGGCGCCGCTTCAGGTAGAACTTCTTCAGGTAGAACTTTGACATTGGCTACCTACCCAGACTTTTCTCCCCTCACTGGAAGAGAATCACCCCCACCCTCCATTTCCCTCTTTTGACCATTTAAAATGTATTATTATTACTAATCGCCTTGTAAAATCAGTACATGGTAATTATGGAACATTTGGAAAACAGAAACATAGAAGGAAGACCATGATTGCCTATAGCTTTCCCACTCACACTCACTGTGGTTGGCATCTCTGCCGTGTTTTGCTTTAGTTGTGTTTTCTAGGCAAAACTGTTTCAAATTTTTTCCTCCGTAGAGCGGCACGCAGTTCTTTTGTCCAGCCTTTGTCCTGCAGTAGGAATAACACAAAAACCTCTCTGTGTTTTTGTAAACTTGTTCAGTGGTTTTATGATATTTTATGTGTTTTTGCCATAGCCTAGGCAGTCCTGATTTTATTGTATCTTGGGCTTATTTTCACCCTGTCACTCTTACAAACAGGGATGGACCAGATTGTGCGCAGTGTTTCCTTGTCATTTCTGTAGCTGTAGCCCCAGGCCAACCGACCCACCCCCATTCCCTGACCTCTGAGGCCAGTGTCCCCGTCGCCTTTGGCTTGCGTTTCTCAGTATCTGTGTGTAGCAACATATTGAGTAATGGCTTCCTTTTTCAGGAAGAAACCTCAAGTACTGGAGCCTCAAGGAGGCCACACAAGAGTGCATTATCATGCCCCCGAGGCTTGGGGGGCCTGGGCGCTGCAGGGCCCTCCTCTCCTACGCTCAGCATTGCAGGGAATGCAGGGGAGGGGCGGCTGAGCCTGTGCAGGGGCCGCAGTCCTCAGACCTGGCAGAGCTGCTCTCTGGTCACGCTCTCCAAGTCCCCGGAGGAGTTCACAGTGAAAACCTGGGCCCATTTTCCAGCTGGCCCTAGACTCGGATCCGGCATGGCAGATCTGCCCCCTGCTTTCGCTGGGCATCCTGGGCATGTCTCATCCTACAGGGGCTGTGGGGTGGGGGGCAGTCCTGGACTTGTCTTCAGCCCCGCTCCTCTGAAGTGCTGGTCAGGGCACGCCATTGTGCCCTACAGCTAACTGTCCCCGGTGAGGGGCTGCGGTTACGAGGGCAGCCCGGCCCAACAGTCCCGGCCTTGTGCTATGGAGCAACACTGCCTGGGTTCACATCCTGCCTCTGACAGTTACTTTATCTCTGTCTAACTTTCATCCCCACGTGGGGATAATAATAACACCTACCTCCTCCAATGAATGAGTGAGCATTTATAAACTTCTTTAAATAACCTCTGATTTGCTAAATAACAAAGGGAACCAGAGGCTCAGCTGAGCCTCTTGCTCGTGCAGCAGGTGAACCCGGGCCTCCTGCCATCCAGCGTGAGAGGAAGGGCCCTGGACAGGAGCTCGGAGACTGGGGCCTGTCCTGACACTGCCTCCTGCCTCTCTGAGTGACTTTGACTGAGGCATCGCCCTGCCCTGGGCCTTAGTTTCCTCAGTTATTTCTGTAGGTTATTCATTTTAGGTGTGAGAGGACCTTGAAGGCCCTTCTCACCTTAGAACATTCTGGGATTTTTGTGATGTAAAGGTATTTCCGGTATCTCCAGAAAGGGTCCAGTTTTGCCAGTAGCCCCTCCTGCTTGGCGCTGTCCTCAGTCGGGCTAACTGCAAAGGCTGGTGGCAAGCAATCCAGAGCCCTCTAGGCTCTGCAAGGATTTTCTCTGTGCAGCCGAGCCCTCCTCCACCTGGGGGCTGAATTAGAGTATCTGGGTCACCTAGGAACGGTTTGTGGGAGAACCAGCCTCCTTGGGAATGTGAGACGTGTGCCGTCCTGCGTGGCGGAGCGGGCCCTGAGGTGTGGGCTGCCGGCGCCTCCGCTCCCTGGGCCACAGTGCACCCTGGCCCGCAGAACTCGCCACTTGCCCTGAGGTCTTTCTGTGAGCGAAACTGGGTCTTATGCAAGCGCCCCTGTGTATCTCTACTTGGAGCTGTTACATCAGAAAGCTAAGTACTCAAAAGCTCATGTGACCAGGGAACCAGCAGTAGGGACTTGCTCTGCTTCTTTCAGCGAACAGGTAGGATGGAGTCAGGTGTGGCTGGCAGGCCCCCGGGGAGGAGAGCACTGTGTGCTGAGCCTGGTGGGTTCTCTGTGGGACTCGTTCCTCTGGCCCCCCAGGCCTTCTGGCAGGTGGCAGAGCCCCACATGGCTTTATGTGCCGTGTCAGCCATGTGTTCATCTGCATAGTGGGAGGAGTCCTTGTCTGAATGGTGGGCTCGGGGTGGGGTGGCCTATATGAGGTCAAGCATCGTGCCTTGCGTGGGGAGGTGCAGCATGGTCAGACCCTCCTCAGTCAAAGTTGGCTCTGGCGTGTACCAGCCGGGCGACCTTAGGTTGTCCGCCTGAGCCTCCGGGTCCTCCTTTGTACTGTAAATAAGGATTCCCATATGAAGATGCCCAGCACCGACCTGGCGCACGGTGAGTGGCCCAACCATCTCAGTCACTCGAGGAGGTGGTATAGCCTGTGGCTAGAGCGTGGGTTCAGCGGTTAAACCACCTGGGCTCAAATTCTCACCCTGCCACTAACTAGCTGTGTGACTTGGAACTGCTGCTTGTCCTCAGTGTTCCCCTCTGAAAATGGAAGTAGTGTCAGGACCTCTCTCACAGATCAGTTATGAGGATTAAGCGATCGATTTAATACGTGTAAAACACCTAAAGCAGCGCCTGACACACCGTAAATGCCTCGTCAGGTCACCCGGTGCCTGCCTCCTTCAGTGAGGTATGATTAGTTGATTTTTCAGGAGGCTGGCGGTCCACCTGTTCTGTTTATTTTGAAACGGGGCCCCTCTCTGCCCAGCCAGAGCTTGTCCAGGGTGGCGGGTGTGTGCACACTCTTGCATATTCGTTGAGTGTGGGTATGTGTGCGCCTGTCTGCCTTTGAGCTCTGCTGCTCCCGCCCCAGGCCGGGAGCACAGCTCCTGTTACAGCCTGTGTGCCGGGCCTGGAGCCGGGCCCTGCCAGGCGCTCCTCGGCCCGCTTCCCCGGGCTGCATGCATCTTAATAGGTGTCTTGTTTGCCTCGATCTTCTGCTCAGTCCACTGGCAGGGGTTCCTGTTGCACAGTCTGGCTTTGTGTGTTGACCTACTCTTGACCTCCCAGGAGTAAAACAAGGTTTAAAAAGGCCATCCTCTGAGGTGCGTGTGTTCTAGCCTTGCCTGGCCTCATCTACATTTGACCCTTTTCAAGGAACACATGAGAATGATTTGCCATGTAAATAGATTCATTCAGGAAGAGTCAGAAAGCAATAAGCAAGTCAGACTAACTGCTTTCAAAAATGAGATACAGGAATTTTCATGATAAAGATGGTTAATGATGTGTGTTGACAATCCACTGCTAAATACTTTGCATCTCTCTCCCGTGAACATAGTACTCGCCATAACACCCCCCACCCCCGCCATTTCACAGACAAAAGCTCTGAGGCATGAAAAGGTCAACTTCATCCAAGTTAAGGCAATTGGACAGCAGTAGCACTGGGATTCGAACCCAGCCAGGTCTGTTGGCTTCTAGGTCCATCTCTTTCCCTACTGCCTCTGGCTGGCATTCCTCGAATAGCTCAACAGTGACATTCTGTTATCTGAGCCCCCTCCCACTCTCCATAATTATAGTTTTGATAATGTGAGCCCCATATAGCTGTGTAAACTGAGGTGCCCTGGGCTTAGGGGGAGAATTTCCAGCCTTTTGGCCTGTGCATGTTGGAGAGGGTGGTCCTGCTCTTCTCTCCCAGAGCTGATGTCCCCTCAAGTCCACTGCAGTTTCATTCCTTACCTTCCTCTGCCCAGCTAAAATAGTCCCTTAAAAAGAGCTTTCAGGATTTTACAATGAAGAAGGTCACGGGTAATCGAATGGCCTGCACAGATCCCAGATGTGGACATCCTTGTGAAGCTGCCCCCGGGAGGCTCTATTCCCTAAGAGGCGTCTGAGGGGTCCCCAGCTGGGAGTGACCCTCATGGGACTCAGTGTTTCAAGAATACTGGGTTTTATTCTAGTGACTTAAACTCAAGCTGCCCACTCCTGGGGCTGGGTAGGAGGAGGACAGCGCACGCTCAGAGTCGGCTTGTTTCTCTGAGCTCGTTGTTCTCCTTGTTCCATGGGGAGCCTGCGGACGTGTCAGCAGGTCAATGGTCAGCACCTGCATTTGGACACTCGCCGTTTGTTGTCTCCCTGTCAGCTGTCAAAACCCTGGCCTTTCCCACAGTTAAGGCCACAGAGAAGGGAGGTGGCTGCAAAGATTTGCTGGGCGCCTAGCACGCCAGCTGCTGGACATGTGTCGTATCATTCTGTGTTCACAGTGATCCGATCTTTCCCCCGTCATTTACAACAGAGGAAATAAAGGCGCAGAGACCCCCTGTCAGTTGCCCACAGTTCCTTAGCTCGTAGGAAGTTAGGGTGAGATTTAAACTTGGATCTTTCTAACTCTAATTCCTGTGATCCTTCTGATTAAGATAGAGCGTTCTCTCTCTCTCTCTTTCTCTCTTTCTCTCTTTCTCTCTCTCTCTCTCTCTCTTTCTCTCTCTCTCTCTCTCTCTCGGCCCGGGCCTGGGCCCACTCTCCTTTTGTGGGTAGCATGTTTCTTGTGCATATAAGTTGGAGAGGGCTGGACAGAACTGCAGCCCCACACTGACTGTAGAAGGCTCCTCTCTTGGGTCTGGCCACTCTGGCAAATGCTGTCTTTCTCCAGCCCCCACCTCTGGGGGCTGCCGGGAAGAGTTGGAGATGGAAGTGTTGGAACCGTGGCTTTTGCTTATGACAGGTGCAGGGTGTCCCTCTACCTGGGGAAGGGAAGGCGTGGAGCTCAACAGTGGGGAGACACCTGAGCTGGGAGTTAGTTGCCTGCAGGCAGAGGTACCTTTGCCAAGTTGGACCTTCGGCCAAGGGCTTCTGACAGATAGCAGACCCTCTCTGCCACGAAGAATCGAGTTTTAGTAAATAAGACAAATGGTCTCTGCCCTATTGGCTCATTTGCTGGAGAAACTCAGCTCTTTAGCTTCCTGCATTCCAGGGTACTGGTATGCCAGAAATTCCCTGGACAAGCAAGCAGGGAAGTCTTGTCTTTATAGTAAAAATGCTAATAAAACATCTCTAGAAAATGCTCCTTCCTCTCCACCTACACTGCCGCTAACTAAATTACTTTTGTTCTCATCATTTGCTGAATTGCGGTAGCTTCTTAATTGATTTTCCTGTCTCTGGATTCTCTACACCCACTTCAATCTGTCCGCCACATGGTTTCCAGAATGGTGATTGTTCAAAAATGCAAATCTGATCATATTTCTTCCTTTGCTCCCCTCCCCATTCCTGCAAGATTGAGTGCAGATGCCTTAGTGTGGCCTCCCAGGGCCTTCCAGAACGTTCCAGGACCTGCATGAGCTGGCCTTTCTCTGTGACTGACTGCGCTATCTTCCCTGTTCCCTCTAGTTCCCAACTACTTGTTATATCCTTAAAAAAAAATGAGGGAGTTCTTTTGTGACTCTGATCTTTACTCACGCTGTGTCCCCCACCTGTACCACATCCCATGCCTCACCCCTACCCACGGAACCCATTTTAGGGATTACTTCATCTTTTCTGCCTTCCTAGGATCTCAGTCACCCCACTCCACAGTCAGACCCAGTCCCCTTGGTATCCCACAGCAAGTACATAAACCCCTGTTGAGGCTCTGAGGTGGCAGGCTCCACGTGGCATGACTGTCCTTGTCTGGAGGGCTTGAGGAGCCCCACTCACAGGCCTGACACCTTGCTGGGACAGCTGGGCAGCTGGGCTGCTCTCCCTCTCCATGGTCTGTCCATCAAAGTAGTCAGGGCTCTGTAAGAATCTTTCACTACCCTGTTGGTCAAAAAAGCAGCCACAGTCCAGCCCAGATTTAAAGGGAGAGGAAATAGGCCTTCCTCTAAAAAAAGAGAGGAGTGTGGAATTCTTGGTGGCCATCTTTTTCTTGCCCTAAGTCCTTTTTTCTTTTCTTTTTAAAGACAGGGAGAGAAACATTGATGTGCAAGAACACACTGATTGATCGCCTCTTGCATGCCCCCAAGCAGGGACCTGGCCCGTAACCCAGGCACGTGCTGTGACCGGGAATCAAACCGGCAACCTTGAGGCCCAGCCCACTAAGCCACACCGGCCAGGGCTTGGTGGCCATCTTTAATCACTGTTGGGGGGCCTACCCTTGTGTCATAGCCTTAAGTGATCCCGTGACTGTCACCTAGGGAAGAACAGCTCTCACCACCCACTGCCAACCATTTTTTTTTCTCTAGAAATGCAAGACGCTACACATCCTGCTTCCCTCCACTCCCACTGTGTGCCGTCCTGGGAACTGGCTATCGTGTGTCTTCCTAGGAGTAGGGGTGCAGCTGGGGTCGTGTTCCCAAGTACTCAGTATCAACTACATCGGGCAAGTTAATAGCAAGGGTCTCACTTCTGTCCACCTCCCTAGTCAGGTTCAATGTCCAGCTCTGCTTTAGGTCCTACATAATGGACGTGAAGAAACTGTCAGGTATTATACATGTAGTAGAGTACACTAGGTTCCTTTTTCAGGTATTTGTATCTCTAAGTCTCAGCCTCCTGACTTGTACAATGAGATCATAATAGTACCTATCAGAGTATTTATTACATGAGACAATACACGTAAAATGCAGAGCACGGTGCCTGACACAGAAGAATATCCAAATAAAAAACAAAAATGGTACACGGTCATGGTAAAAACAGTCCTGGACTACAAAAATTACTTCACAGTGGATTGTTGACCTTAACAAAAAAGATAAAACTATAGAACTTCTAGAACGTAGGAGAATGTTTTTGTCAATGTGGGCTCGGCAAAGATTTCTTAGATAGGAAATAAAAGGCACAAACCAACAAAGAAAAAAATTGATAAATTAGACTGCATACAAAAGTAACTGCTCTTAGACATTTGGAAGAACTTTTAGAGGAATGCTTTTGGATAGCACATGGCCTCCAAAACAGTCTTTTTCCTTTTGCAGTTTCTTCAGAGGACGATAGGAAGCCTTAGCCTTAGAAACATTAGCCTTCGAAGGTTTAGAAAGTTTGAAATAGCGCGGGCTTAATAAATGATAGCCGAAAGGACTGCTCCCCATTGCAGGTAACAGAAAATGTAATTTCAACAAATGGTCCATTGTGTTTCTCTTGCAATGAGATGTTTGGAGTTAAACGACTCACATGTCGGTTTAGCAGGACAGTGCTGGCGTCTTTGTGGTTCTCTCTGGACAGCTCTTGGCAACTGTAATCTTTGAAGCAGGAAGGGGGCAGTGGGTCCCCCAGAGACTGTCCGGTTTGCGGGGAGACATCGTGTGTCTCACTGACCAGAACTGTCACCCATAGCCAGCTTCAAGGGATGCTGGGAGTGGGGCCTGGGTCATTGCAGTAGCCGTGCTGGGCCCCATCCCAGGTCAGTTACGTGGATGGGAAGTCAGGGCTGAGCACCACTGACTCAGACCAATTCATCACCGGGCACAGTGGTGCCCCAGACAAAATCAGTCTGAGTGAGGAAGAGGTCAGGCATAGATACCAGGTCAGTCACGACGATGCCTAACCCAGCACCCATCGCTCCAGGAGAGTTCACCATCGCATTCTCTGACTCCTGACATCTGAAGTGCACACCTGCCCCTTGCCCGTTGCACCCTGCACATCCCTTTTTTTCTTTACTGTGGTGACCTGAGTTACCAGGCAATCATGTGTGTTCCTGGAAAGGAAGACCTTCTGTCTCCCCCGTGTTGGTATAATGTCCTGCTCATAGCAGGTGCTTTCAGATCAGAGTCTGAAACGCTTCATCTTCCACCACCCCTCCTTTCTAGTGGCTTTCAGGGGACCAGGTCTCAAGGATATGTCAGGGAGTGGGCCCATCAGCAGCAGTCCACCTCTGCCGTTAGGTGCGGTTCTGCCTTTTTTCCCTAGCTCTCCATTTGGTGAGTCACACCCAGGTCCCTCCCAGCGCACAGTGTCAGGGGTTCTCTGGGATTATCTCTCGTAATTGAGGGGCAGAGGGCTAAGCTCCGTGGGCCTGGTGACCTTAAGACAGGCACATGGAATAAGTGTTTCAATGGGGACAAAGGCTTTGTCAATTAAGGATCTGATTTGGTGGTGACACCACACACATGGCTCCTGATACCTGCTGTCCCCTCAGTTCCCGGCAGGAGTACTGAGCACCGGGGCTGTCAGTGATGCTTGGAGGATAGCCATACCTGCTCCCTGTCTCCCATAGTCCTGTGGTCAAGCCTCTCTGTGGACACATCTGTCCCCCACTTGTGTCAGTTCCTCTAGCTTATGTCCCGGGTTGCTTGTGGCCAGTGCCTGGCATTGGTTGAAGTTTACCATCCAACTGTTGAATAAATGGATTACTATTTATTAATAGAGGTCCTCCTTCCTTTCCCTGTACAATCACCTGAGACCCAGAGCAGATGGGGGTGAGTGGGTGTCTTGCTTTCTCATGATGAAGTCCACTTTGTTCCTGCAGCTCCAAGGACCGCTAGTTTTTAAAAAATCACATGGGGTGTTGGGGGCTTAAGTATTGAATTGGGTCAAGAAGCAAAACTGGAAAGGCAGCTCTGAGTTAGTTCATTCACCGACTTTTCAAGGTAAGGATGGCTTTCTGAAGAGCACTTTTATTTCCCTCAACCGTGGTTCTCAAGTGGGAGCTGTCTGAGGATATTTTGGTCAGGGAAATGCCTTCCTCTCGAAACCTTTCCTGTTGAGTCTCACGACCTCAGTGGAGCCTGAAAGAGGATACAGGTGTCGCTGTGAAAACCTGATTCCTTGGCTGTTCACCCTGGCCTGGCTCAAGCTCCATCTGTCCCAGGAAGCTTGGTGCGTGCTTCTAAGCCACGTCAGTTTCTCCCTGCCCTGCCTTCTCATACTGGGCACCAGAGCAGTTAGAATGGGTGATGGTAACTAATGGGGTTGCTGATTGCATGGAGGGAGTTAACCAACTCAGCAGTGCTTCTGGGCAGGGTCTTCTGCACCCACTGCTCTGCCAGCCCCAGTGGGTGCTCACACACCCATCAGCTCGGCCAAAGACTGATCCTATTTTGTCTCCACCTGGGTTTGAACCTCTCATCTGCAGCAGCCCGATGTCAGGCTCAGAGTCAGCAGTCCCCGTGCAGCTGGGAAAAGGCGGGAAGCCCGAGTTCCCAGCTGTGGCCCTCCCAGCCCAGCCTCCCTGGGCACAGCTCCACTTATGGTCCAGGGCAGACTTGTTTGTTTGTGTTTGAAGTTTCCCGACTCCAAGTTTGACGTCAGGGCTGCTGATGGGAGGCTTGGCGAGGAGATTGTCTCTGCACAAATGCACATGTCTGGCAGCTTCCCCAAGGGAGCCCGGACGCGCGACGGAGACAGAGGGACGAAGCATGGTCGGTTGCGAAATGCCCGGCTTGGGGATTGAGGTCACTTTCTCCTCTCCTTGCCTCACTTTCCCTGGTGCTCTTGGTTGCTCTGCCCCTTTCCCTCTAATGGCTGCCACACTGGTACCCTCTTCCATAGGGCTTGGCAGTGCCAGGGGAAGAGGGCTTGGCTTGGTTTGTGCCTGTGTGTGGCGCTGTTGGCTGCACCATGACCTCCAGAGGCTTCCTTGCATTCTCAGAAATTATTTTGCAATACGTTGGCCATGGCAGCCAGGCCAGACGGCGTAGCTGCCCAGGCTCGCAGGAAGTTCCCCAAAGCATGCTCCAGCTCTGCAGAGGAGGCAGGGGAAATAAGAGGACCAGCCCTGAGGCCTGGGCAGCCTCAGGGACCACCGAGGGAAGGCCGGAGTAAGTCATGAGAGCTTTGGAAACTTTAAAGTCTAAGATGGAGTAGACAGAGACCCGGACCTAGCAAAGACTGCTGTGGACATCCTCTTAAGAGTCTAGTGCTGCCCACCTGGGAGGCAGGAGTCAGGGTCCCCTGGGTGTTGGTGACCTGGAGACTGCTCCAAAAATTGCACCTGCTGGCTGGAGGACTGAGTAAACTGAGGGGGAGGGGCGGAAGTGTGGAGTGACCATCTACGTGCCCCACCTCATTCTGTAGGCATGCTGGGACCTCGTTGAAAAGGGCAGCTCCAGGCACCAGGCAGGATGGTGGCCAGTTTTAGTGAATTTAGGGCTGGTTTGCAGCCAGGGATCGCATATAGACCAGAGGGTAGGTTATTGCAAATCAGGACCAGAGGCGGTGGCCCGCTGTGTGACCGGACACATTAGTCGAGGGTGGGGGCAGTCTTCAGCCTTTGTTCAGAGGATTCTCGGCCTGGAATAGTCTGGGCATTGCTGGACCTGGGGCTTCAGGCCACAGGAGAGGTCGTCCCTGCCCACCGCCACCCTGCTCGTGCTGGTCAGAACGGTTTAGAGGAGCTTAGGGGTGAGTTACCGGAGTCATTTTTGGGAGATGGTACAACGAAACAGAGCATTGGGTTGAGTCGCAAGTCCCTTCATGATGTGAGGAACTTACAAAGCTCTTGGTGCCTCGGTTCTCTCACTTGTACGGTGGGACGATGAGACACACCTGTAAGTCTCATGGGTTTAGCATGTGTGGTTTGCCTGTGAGTGACCGTAAGTGATGAGCCATACTTGTCGTTGTGCTGAGGCTGGACTCAGAATTGTGCAGTTCCGCTTGCAGGGTGGATGGGCATCTCATCTCTTAGCCAGGGAGCGAGCCAAACAGGCTGCCCCTGCACCCTCATCTTGACCTAGCTCTGTTTTCCTCCACTCGATGCTGTGTGCACAGTACTGCCCATCAGAGTCTGGAAGGATCTGTGATGTTTTCAGTTACATGGAACCGTGTTTTACGGGGGAGACTGACACACTCAGGGACATCACCAGCTTTGGGGGGTGGTGTGAAGGTTGGGGCGTCACTCTTGTACTGTCAGGGATCTACTTCAATTTCTCCCTGCTGGAATTTTCGTTGAGAATCCAGGAAAAGAAGTGAAAAGGTGCTGTGTAAGTAGAAGAGATCGTCATTATTGTTGGGGTTGACCGTTGAGTGTGGACGTGGTCTTCATAGCTGAGAGAGCTGCTGCTCTTCCTGAGAATCTAGGGTCCATCTCCGCCTGTGCCTGGGTTGTCCGTCTGTATTGCAGCATCTGTCACACCTGTCCCCATAGCCTGAACTGCCTGCCCGGCGACACTGAGAAGAGCAACGATCTGCTCAGGGCCCACGTCTGAGTCAGGGTTAGGGTGGCAGATGTCATGGCATCTGGCCACTGCCGTAGCCCAGGCCATAGATTTGGGGGTCACCCACAGGAAGGACCTCCTTATCCCAGGCACTGAAGTTTTAGGGTGCAGGGGACTTTGCTTGCGTTCAGCTTGGAAAGACCTGTTTCCGGCCAAAGTGTAGCAGCCTGGATAAGGTGCAGTGTCAATAGCGCTGGCTGAAAGCCCTCCCCCTCTCCTCGTCAAGGCCGTGCTTGCGGGCTGAGCAGGACCGAAGCGCACAACCCTTGTTTAGTGAGCACTTCACATGCTCGGGACACTGGGCGAAGCGCTTTGCATCTGTGAGCCCCTCAAGGCGTTTTCAGCCCTGGAGTGTCTGCTATTTTCTTCACATTACAGATGAGGAAGCTCAGATAAAGGGTACTGGTCTCTGCCACTCAGCTGGTAAGTGAGAGCACCATGGGCAGAACTCGGGTCTGCCTGGCTGCCAAGCCTGTGTTTCCCACTAGGGGTGGTGGGACAGTTAACTACTGGTAGACGTGGCCCCCGATGAGTCAGAACACAGCTGGTGGTGAACAGGCGGCATGGACACACCTGTGCGCCAGGTGGAATGTTCGCCTGGATATCACCACTGCACAGCCCGGCCATTCTGGCACCATGTCTGGCCCCTGTCCAGCCACCCCGGGAAGCCTGCGAGGCATTTCTGCTAGGACGACCATTTCAGCCTGTGCTGCCTCTCCCTTTGGGGGACAGGGCAGCTGCCGCTCCGGGACACGGGCTGCCTCCACGGGCTTCAGTGCTGCGGCTGCATAGGAGCCTCATGTGCCAGAGCAGCCAGGCTCATGGGTCCCCTGTGACGTCTGCGACGTGCTCTGAAGGGTGAACCTGGGATCTGGGGGTACCAGCTACAGGGAGGTGGGATTAGGCCCCACGTCAAGGAAGAATGATGAGGAAAGAGCCTTCCCCAGGAGAGGCTGCGGTCCCTGCACTTGGCAGCTGTGAGTAGAGCAGACGTGTAAGGCCTCTCGCGTTTCCGCGTTCCTTGCAGTTCTGGAAGCTGCTTCCTTTTCCTGCGGACGTTTCTCCTTCTGTGGCATGTGCTTTGGAAAATCTGACAGGTGTCTGCTCTTCAGGGATGTCCAACAGGCCTCACCTCCACGGAAGGGATGCTCATGGTAGCCCCCTTTTGGGAGGCCTGTTTGGGCGTCACCGGGAGCAGCTAGAGGTGGCAGATTACACTGGAGGTTGATCAGGATGCCAGATTAGGGGCACAGGAATGGAGTCGATGCAGCTCCACTCCTGCCGTGTGGCCTCTGGTGCGGATGGTGGCGGTGTGAGCCCTTTGAGAAGAGGGAGGACTCGGGTTCCCTGGAGTCAGCTGGTGAGCTGGGCCTTGGCTTTCATGACTTTAAAATAAACAAACCTAATCTGTGAGTTCTACCAGCCTTGTCCTAACAGCCACACTGGCTTTTGGGGTCTCCTCTAGCTCCACCTCTGAAATGGGCATGATTCCACCCACATCTTCCGTTGTCCAAGAAGGCCGTGAGAAAACCTAAAGACAGCTTGGTGAGGATGGCACCCACTGCAACTGCCGCCGAGTGGGGGTGCATCTCATGTCCACATAATCTCATGTAGCTCTTCACAACAGCCCTTTGAAGCAGACCACCTCATTTTAAAAATGGGGAAGCTGAGGCCAAGATGAAGTGTCCTGCTGAGGTGGTATGGTGGCGAGGGGCTTTGAAGCCACGTTCATCTGTCTCGAGAGCTGGAGTTTTTCCTCACAAATCTGTGCTTCCCCTTGGACATGGCTGGGTAACCAGCAGTAACGTAGTGGGACCTGTATGTATTCTTTTTTTCTTGTTTCCAAGCATTTTATATTAGTTATCGTGGCCCCAGCTTCTATAAAATGTTGCCCTTTTTATAGGTGGTGAAATTGAAGCTGAGCTAAGGGGGATTTCCCCTAGATCCTTGATCTAATTATCTAGAGCTTTTTAACGTAGGACACTTAGTGAGTGCTGGCTGTGTATCCTGTATTGGTAGTACCCACCGCCAGCCTGTGGGCTGACTTGATGCCCCCTCTGTTCTCTCTGTAAACCAGGCTGAGTGTCAGGGTGGGGGTGGGGCACACCCTCAGGAAGCAGAAGAGTAGTGGGGGAGGGCGAGCCTTTATTTAGTTCCAGCCCAGGGTCTTCCCCTGCGGCCAGAGTGCTAATGGCTCTTTCCTCTCCTGCTGCCGGTTCCATTGCTAAACCCCCAGGTGCCTTTCTATTCCGGGAAATTTATGTCTTGCGGTTTTGTGGTTAAGAGAAAATGACTGTACCCATGAAAGGTCCCCTCGCAGACCCCTGGGCTGGGTTGGCAGGCCCCACTGTGGTTTCTCTGGGAAAGTAGCCCCTGGTGCTCCTGTGACTGTGACCAACTTTCCAAAAAGTGAACCCAACCTTCTGTTGCTCAGATGTGAGCTACACCCCCGACCCCCCAGCCCTGGTGAATGGGAACTGCTCCACTCCTTTAGCAGAACCCCGATCTGCAGACGTCCTTTCTTCTTTACGAGCTCCCGGAGAGAGCAGCCAGCAGGACAGCAGGCCCCCTGGCCAGTGGGCTGCGGCGCTCCGCACGCCAGGCTGACGGGTTAATGGCGTGGAATCATTTCCAGTTCTGCAGTCCTACCCACAGGCCCGCTCCGGGCTGTCTAGCAGGGATCCTCACAGCCTTTCAGCAAAGAAACTGCTTACTCCTCTTCTAGGGAACTCGCCCTTGTTTCTGAGACTCTCAGGCTCCTGAGTCATCACTTGCCCAATTGTCATTTGTTTTCCATTGTCATTTTGGTAAATGTGTGTGCTCGTCTGGGCTACAAAAACGTATTGTGTACTCACTTATTTATTCAGTGAAGGTTTTACAGTAGCAAACCAGGTGCTATGCTGGTTCCTGGGGATTCGGTGGGGAGCAAGAACACAGACCAGGTACCTGGCCTCGTGGAGCTTACAGTCCGAAGAAGGAAGCAGACTAGGACAATATGAGAGCCGCGATGTGCGATCCGATGCAGGAGAGGGCAGGGGGCAAAGGAGCGGGGCTGCAAGGCTTGGGGAAGGCCTCCTGGGGGAATGGATATCCAAGCTGAGCTGTAGAGATTGAGGGATCACTGGGAAGAACCTTCCCGGCCGAGGGCCTGGTGACTGAAGAGGGCTGGACGTACTGGAGGGGGCTGCGCTAGAGAGAGCCCCAATGCTGGCTCGTGGCCGAGGCTGTCGGGCTGATGTCGATGTTGACCTTTGATGGCCAAAGTCTTATGCAGAACTGATACGTTATTCGCCGGCTCCCAGGGGTACGGCCTTGGAATCTCTCGTGCCCGTGACGATGACCTTCACTGCTGCTGCTCTTGGTGCCAACAGCCTGACCTCTTTAGTTAATGTGGGAAAGAATGGTTTTGACTTGGCGCAGTTGCTCAATTTATTGCCCTGCCGTTGGTCAGCTCTTTGAAGCTGTAGTTTGAGGGCAACCTGGAGTGGAGGGAAGGACTGGCTGTGAGAAACATTTTAATGTGGGGGTAAGTCCAATGTGTTTCCTTCCTCCCTTCCTTAGGATGCCGTGTGCCACACGTAGTAATAGGCATGTGGGGACGGTCACAAAGCGGTAGATATGGCCCCTGCCCTGACCTGTGATGGCAGAGGGACTAACCTAGTCATTGGAACATTTTCATACTGTAGTTCAGTCCCCGCAGTAGACCAGGAAGGAGCTGGGTATTATCATTCCTATTGTACAGGTGAGAAAACCAAGGCTCTGAAAAATTGATGACCTTCCCCGAGATCACACACTGGTAAATGGCAGAACCTAGATTTGAAGCCAGATTCTGTTAAACTCCGAAGGCTGCTCTGTGTCTGCTGCCCTGGGAGCTCATGTCTGCTGGGGGAAAGACGTCAGAAGCTCGACTGTATGAGGCTGTGATAGGGGCTGCCGTGGAGACTCAGGCAGCACACTCAGGAACTCTGATCGGGCCTGGGAAACCTCGCCTGTTTCTAGGACACTGTGGCTGGAGGATGGAGGCGCTTCTGGCCAGGGCAGACAGTTTCATTAGGGTCCAGCGGGTAGGAAAGTATAGGAGATATTGACTATTTGAGGAATATTTCCTAGGTGAGTGTGCATCTGGAAGGCAGGAAAAGGTGGTTGGGGCCCTGATGTTGGAATTGGCCTCCGGTCACACAGGGAGGGATGGACCAGAGGGAGCTGAGCCTGGATGAAGGACCTGAGTGCCTCTCCTTAGCCCTTGAGGACACAAGAGGCATCTCTGTCTTCATGCTATGGAGATGTTCCCAGGGGCTTAGGTTCTGTAACAGGCCAGCAAGTACACTCCTTGTGTGGCAACCTGGGAGTTGCCAGCCTTAGCAGGGAGCTTTCCATTAGCAGTGCCTCCTCCAGGTGTGAAGCCTCTGCAGAGAATGCCTGATTAGTTATGTCTGCTCCGGGTACCCGAGGGGCATGTCGTGCAGACACGCTGTGGGTTTGCCTCTGTCTAGGTTTCACTAAACAGAGAAACTGTACAACTCAGTGGAATTATTTTTGTTCTGACTCAGTGTTCCCTCTCTGGCAATTGTCCTCACTTGCCACAGAGCCCTCTGAAGATAGCAGGACTGAGCAGAGCTCAGGGCCCCCGGAGTGGGTCAGTGTCCCCGAGCCCTGCAGATGGTGAGCTCGGGACCAAACGAGCGTCTGGGCAAGATTTCAGAAAGGCCTCTGTAGAAGCAATGATTCTGTTGTCATTGTGGGTCTTGGTTCACACCTCACATCCCTCTAACCACAGGGTTCTTTACCTGGAATGTGTGGAGAGAATTTCGGGGGTTCACAAATTTGGAGAGGAAAATTGTTACCTTTACTTTCATTAACCTTGCCTGAAATTTAGTATGTTGTTCAGTGTGGATGTAGGCTACAAGGCACAGTTGTCCTGGCAGATATGTTTGACTCGGTCACTGGCAGACATCACAGCTGTTTTCCTGTCGCATTACAGTGGTGGGGCTGTCTGAGAAAGCACATGAGAGCTGTGACAGCTCTGAGACACACTGCCAGACATGATTTACTGTTTTAATAAAGAAGTTCTAGTACCCTATCACAATTTTAAGTAATATTTTGATTAATGTATTTGTGTGTAATTGATTTCCTTTATTATCCTAAGCATTTTGTTTTATGCACTTAATAGCATTATTCTTAAAGATACGGGCCTCCCTAGACTGCCAGAGGGGTCCATGCTGCAAAAAATGGCCAAGAGCTCCTCTTTGGAAATTGGGAGCCTTCCTAGGTATTTTAAAAGTTAAAATTATGATGATCATTGATTATTTTTTAGTACTGTGACTGTGATGTTTGAGAAATCTAGCGAGATATGTACAGATGAAAGGCAGAGGACTATATTAACAACAAAGCCCTTTGAGGGGTAGCAGGACTGGGAAGTGGCTCAAATGGCAGGGTGTCTGCACAAGAATTTAAAGGTGGTGCTTGGCTTCTGGGGAAGATTGAAAGTCACCAATATGAGGCCATCAGAGTCTGGTCAACATCTCGGCGGCTCTCCCTGGGTCCCAGGGTTACATGATCTCAGCTGAGCCGAAACTCTGGCCTTCTTCCATTGTGTGCTCATTTCCATCGATTGGCCCGGTTTCCCCTTGTTTTAAATCAGCCCTGGGCTGTGCCCTCCTTGCACGTCTTGCCACCTCTGTGTTCCTCGGTCTGGTGCGGGCCACCCAGGTGGAGCCCCGTATTTGTCAAAGAGACCTTCAGGATGGCATTATGTAAACTGACTTTACTTGAAGTTTTCGTCTTTGGAACGCTGTGGGCACTCTTTCTCTGGAAAATGCACAGACTGAAATGCAATGTCTGATATTTGTCAACATTTCAGGGTGTGGGCCCTGAAAGCCTGTTGTTGGACCCAAGTCATGGACCCTTGCTAATATTGTCGTAAACCCGTAGGCATGGCCAGCACGCGGGGGCCAGGCACACACTGAGTGTGTTATTTTTTCTCAGCCTCCCTGAGAGGGAGGTTCTATTATTACCCCCATTTTCTGGAGGAAGAAACTGAGGCTTTTCTGAGATTGTGGCATTTAGTAACTTGTCTAAGGTTGCGGGGCTAGGGTGTGCCTGAGCCCCCAGATCCCAACCCAGGTCATCTGGTGCTGGGCTGGACACATCCCAAGTGGAAGGTTACTCATAGCCTCAAACCCCCACATCTTCTGTGTCATCAGCTGCTAACCCTGTCCCCTAGTCCAACCTCCCACACTCCAGCAAGAAGTCCTTCTGTGTTCTGACCATTCTTGCCCGTACTTTCTGAGGATCATGGTCCCTGAGGCTGAGGCAGTGTCGGCAGCCCTGGGTGGGATAGGGGCGGACAGATGCTTCTCCAGGCTTCCTGCCGGCTCTCCCGGACTCTTCTCTTTCCCCTCCCCTCTTCAGCACTGTCCGAATGGCAGCAGAGGGGAAGCCAGCAGAGTCCTGTTTACCAGAGCTTCTTCACAGCGTGCTCAGGGTGGCCAGGCGCATGTGCCCTGAATGAACTGTCTCTTCTTCTCTGGGCTTCTCGCAGGCAAAGCTGGTCCGGTACATTTGCAAGCAGCGGCAGTGCAAGCTGAGCGTGGCTCCTGGTGAGAGGACCTCGGAGCTCAACAGCTACCCTCGTTTCAGTGACTGGCTGTACACCTTCAATGTGAGGCCAGAGGTGGTGCAGGTACATGGGCTGTGGGGGCTGGGGCCAGGGGCTGGGGACCGGGTGGGTCAAGCAGAGAGACCACATGCGCACCCAAGGACAGCTCCAGTGTGGCTGCGATGGAGGGGCAATGCTGTCTACTCTCAGGAAGGGGGTGTGTGGGGGGACAGCAGCAGCAGGACGGACCCAGGGTAAATGTGCCTCCAGCATGTGTCCTGGGTGCCATTGCTTTATGAGCCAGACAGCCTGACCACACCGGTGGTTTATTGGTTCACCATCAGGACAGCAGCCAACATTTCTGGAAACACTGGCCATGTGACAGACACTGTGTTAAACACTTTGTAGAGATAACCTCGCTTAATTCTTACAAAACCCTGTGAAGGAGTTACTAACAGTATTGCCATTTTATACTTGAAAAAATTTAAACACAAAATGGTTAAATTACTTGTTTAAAATCATACAGCTGGTAAGTGATAGCTTTGGGATTTGGAAATGACAAGGACCTGAATTTAACTTTCTCCTATAACTGTGGTAGTATACTGTTTTCCTCCTTGTTCCCTCTTCCTGTCCCTCCAGCCAAGCTGCCCACCCACCAACTAACCAACCAGTCAACCAGTTTGCAAGGAGAACGTGCTTGCGCGGTGTCGGGCACAGACAGCTCTCGTGGGGCATACTAAGTCAGTGCTTGGCAGGTGTGGTCCACCCAGTCAGGTCTTTTAAATCCTGTACTTCTAAAATTAAAAAGATGGACTTGCTATTATTTTAAAAGTGTATGAGTTCATTGTATGTAGACAACTTTAGAAAACAGAAAGAGGAAGGAAAAATCACATTCATATTTCTACCACTCGGAGAAAGTCTGTGGTCATTAGGATTTTGATTTTTCTTTCTAGTCATTTTTTTCCTATTATTCAGATCTTTTAAACATCTCTAGCGGGCTAGAGCCATGTGGCCTAGTGAGGCCGTTGCCAGCCGGTGTGACCGTTACTGCTCGGTGAGGGGCAGGCTCACACTGAGATGGGCTGTCACTTAAAACTGTGCTGAGCTCTTAAGACTTGGTACTGAAAAAGGAAAATAAAATATTTAATAACTTTTTATATTTAGTATATGTTGATGACACCATTTTGGATATATTAGGTTAAATAAAATGTCATTAAAGTTAATTTTTACTTTTTAGAAATGCGGCTACTCAAAAATTAAGATGTAAATATGTGGCTTGCATTATATTTCTGCTGGGCAACACCAGTTTAAACCGTCCTGAAGAAACATTTTTATATTTTGCTTATTCGATATGCTAATCAGGATGTTTCCCCCATATTTTCATACTTAGTTACCCCCCTCTTTTTTTTAAGTGGCTGTATAACGTTTGATTGATGTACGTGATACAGTTTTACCAGGTAGCGGTTAACTCTCATCTTTGGTTACTATATGTAACACAGTGGTTAATATTATTTATGAAGCTTAGCTGTATGTTTAGAGATTTTCCCTACGAGAAATTCCTGGAGAGGAAGTGACATGAACATAAAAGCTTCCTGTCACGGGGAGGGTGGGAGGAGGGGGAGAGGCGGAGGGTGAGCGGGGCCCACAGGGGAACTCAGCACTTACAGGCTCCCGGCCCTGGCCCCTGCGGCCCTCATGCTTGTGGTACATGCCAGCCCTTAAGACGTTGGCAGAAAGGAGTCGGCTGATCTGAAGGTTGAGGGAAACCACTCTGTGAGACAGGGTTTCCTTGAGCATCAGGTTGTGTGTGCACACACACGACAAATGTACAACGAGCTCCATCTCTCCATCCATCTCCTTGCCCGCCGACCTGCCTAACAGATTTCTGCCACGTGGGAAGAGATCCGAACATGCGGTGGCTCATCCATGATGACAAACTTAAAATGATGAACTTGGACACCAGGAAAAATTAAATGGTCCCTTTAGCCCCCAGCGTAACCTCAGGCTCTGCCCTCAAGAGCTCAGAGATGGAAAGCAGCTTCTCTCACACTCATGTCTGTCACTTACAGTTGAGGACACTGGGGTCCTGCAAGGACAGTGACTTGACCAGCACCTCATCAGCATCATCCCTGCTTGACAGATGAGGACCACTGGGTTCAGCGAGGCCACAGGGCCCTACGGGGGTCCCTGAGCTAGTAGCAGGGATGGCTCAGATCCAGGGCCACTGGACTCCAAACTCATGCCTTCTAACTTCCTTTCTTAGGCCTAAGACATCTTTGGCAGATGACTAAGCTCTGTGCAGGATTCCCCTTGGAGATCCAGAGATCTGAAGTGTGTGCAGGAGACTCGGGTGTGCCCAGGGTAGAAGCCAATATCATGGAGGCCAGCTACAGGGGTTGTTTGGTCCCGGAAAGCCCCATGGTGGCAGCTGGGATAGGGGTCTTCCAGCCAGGCTCAGAGGTGTAGCAGATACTGAGTCAGGTGATGTTTCAATCACAAAACCATGAGTGATGCGTCAGAGGTGGGTGGTAAATGAGGGGCAGGCTCGTTTGTATGCGGGGGTCAGGCAGGTGGCAGAACCCAAAAGCCGATGTGGTTTGGGAGCCAGGATGCTACCCAGCATGGAGGACTGGGGCAGGGTCTGAGCAGAGAGCTCTGCGGGGATGGGGAGGGGTCGGGGTGAGACAGCAGGAACTTCTCCAGCTGCCCAGTGACCTCTCCTGTGACTTAGAGATCATGAGGCGGCTCTGAAACTAACATGTTTCAAGCAGAGCTCTCGTTCTTCCCCTGCCACACACACAGCACGTTTTCTTCCCACCCTGCCTTCCCATCTCAGAAAACGGTAGCGTTATCCACCCAGACGCTCACAAACCCAGGAGGCCATCCCAGATTCCCGCCTTGCCCTTACTTTCATGTGCAGCCCCGCAGTGAGCCCTGTGGGCTCTGCCCCAAGACCTGCTGCAGACCTGCCCAGCTCTCCCTGTCCCCAGCACTGTGGTCCGGGCCACTGTCCTGTTTGCCCAGGCTCCTGCAGCAGCCCCTTAGCTGTCTCCCTACTTTATCATTTACTCCCTTCATTCCATTTTGCACGTGGCAGCCAGAGTGCCTACTAAGAAACATAAATTGGATCCCATCATTTTCCAGTGCTCCCATTTCTTTCCAAATAAACGCTTTACACGCTTGGGCCTCTGGTTGTCCCTCTCTGCCCTCTCATCTCTCTTACCGTCCCCTTGCTCTCTCTGGTCCCACCTTTGCACTTGCTCTTCCCCTCCCTGGGGTGCATTTCCCTGGCTGAGCCCACAGACATCATTCCAGTGTCAGGTGCACTGTCACTTCCTCTGAGCAGTCTGCCCTGATGACATGATCTAAGACTCACTCCCACCGTTTGCTCTCTGCCAATGTACCTTGGCTGATTTTCTTAATGACACCGATCACTTTGTGGAGTTTATCTACTTATTTGTCCTATTTTGTCTGCCTATCCTCCCACTGGAATACAAGCTCCATGAGACAGGGACCTGCCTTCTCTGGATTGTTTGCCACAAAACTCTCATTGAGTATTGTGTCTGATAATGGCCATTGCCTGTGTGAGAGGGAGGAAGTGTGGAGAGAAGAAGGATGACTCTCATCATGACATTGTGGGTGTCCCCAGGAGTCAAGGGTTTGGTCCTGAGTGGGTGATGACACAGGTGATTCCAAGGCCCAGCTTTTAAAATCCTTCAAGAAAGGCCATTTGGAGGGACCATAGCCCCAAAGATCCACCTTCCCCGCTGTGCCCTGCTGCCCGTGAGTCAGCCTCCATCCGGGGAGAAGACCTTCTTCAGGAAGTCTGGGGCGGGCCAGTGCCACAAGGAACCCTGGGGCCTCTTCGGCCCTCCCCTTCCGACCGTACCGACGCCCCTTCCTCATTAAGGAGTGTTGCTTTCAAGAAGTCCAACCAGACCCTCGCTGGGAGGCCTCTGTCGTCTGGTCATTGGGCAGCACCATGACTGCAGCGGGCTCCTGGCGCCCCACAGAGCCTCTGTGCCTCCGAGGTGACCTGTGGTGTCGTGCTCCATACTTCATGTACATTGTTTCATCTGGGTGTCCCAACACCGCCAGGAGCAGGTACCGTTCCTGCCATTTCACGGTCGAGGCGGCTGGGGCCCCACGGGTGTCCTGGCTGGCCAGGACCTCAGGGCTGTGAGGAGCAGAGCTGGGGGTCCTCCGTTGCTGACCCTCCGAGTCCTCGCCCTCAGCCCTCCTCTCTCCTGGTTCTTGTCCTGGCTCTGGGAGCCTGGCCAAGCTCTGTCACCTCCCCAAGCCCCAGTTTCCTGCTCTACAAAATGGGGGAAGACCCACGTGCTGCCTGCTGCCTTGCTGAGACAGCCAGAAGGTCATGTGCTTAGAGGTGTTTGCGGGGGTTGAGGGGGGAACATTAAGGTGATTTTCTCACCTGTCGTCCTCAGCTGCTGTTACTCCCTGCTGATAGCGTTGGAGGCTTGCACGTGGGGCAGTTCTGCATGGTCACCTGGGGCGTGGAAGGAGGCGGGAGTGAGAGGAAGGCAGCGAACAGTGTAGGCCAGAAGTGGCCACCTGAGTCAAGGGGCAGCGGGAGTCAGCCCAGGGCCTAAGACAGAGGGGGCCACATAGGACCGACCCGGGCTGGGTCAGGTGCCTGCCTCCCACCCCTGTGGGTCCCAAGGGCGACACTAGAGCATCCTCATCGTCCTCGCCAGTAGGAGGGGGGTGACTGTGGGTGCCAGAGTGCCGCTCTCGGCCTGGGTTTTAAGAACCGCAAGGAATCATTGCCTGGATGTCATGCCATTTTTTCCAAACAAGCTCTCCAGACCCTTTTCTAAAGATTGCTCTGCTTCTGTCCTGGAAATCTCACATTGATTCTCGCCTGGGCCAGAGTACTCTGAAGGATGGAAGAGGGGCTGTTTCCTTCAGTGATCCCAGCCCCTGCTAACTGGGGACTGGGGACGGCTGCCTTTGCTCCGCCCTGCTCCTTGGCTGTGTTTCTCCCCGTGCACGTCTGGAAGCACGGCCGCGGGGCCCAGGGTTGGAGGGCTCCCCGGGCACAGGCCCCAAGCCGGCCCCAGGGTGTAATTCTGTTTTATTTTGGACCCTGACACCCACCCACCCGACCACACCCCACCCACCCTAGGCCCTGTTGGATCCTGTGCGCTTTCAGTAAAAATTGGTTCCGCCCATCAAAGACAGGTGCAAATTTCAGAAACCAAAGTTCCTAAAAGCATAAAAACCCATGCCTTTCCAAAGTTGACCTCAGAAATAGACTCCTTGGACTTCTGAACGGAAGTCTAAACCATTATTTATTTCTTAAATAACGATTTTGTTTAGGGAAAGTTTTAGGTTTGTAGAGAGTTTGCAGAAATAATGCAGAGTTCCCCTATAAACCCTTCACCTTCACCTACTTTCCCCATCATTAACACCTTGCATGACCACGGTACATTTGTCCAAACCAAGAACACAACGTTGATACCTTGCTATTAACAAAACTCGAAAATCTGTTTGGGTCCGTTAACGCCCTCTTTTTGTTCTAGGATCCAATCGAGGATACCACATGGTTTTTACTTACATATAAATTTGTTTCCCTTTTCTGTTACAGTCACTAAAATGGGATCATAGAGTATAAATCGTTCTGCAGGTTTTAGTCTTAACCTCATCTCTGTGTTCTCCATACAAATCCATCTCATTCTCCTTTAACAGACTAGTAAGAGGGAAGAGTTCTCCCAGCTACTTTAGGCAGGGCTGTGTCCGAGGGATGCCCACCTGCGCACACAGGCACAGAAGGCCTTGACCTGCGCCCAGAAGAGGCTGTGTGCCCTGCAGCACAGCCCCTGGCCTACGGGCAGCCCTTGGTGAATATTTGTTGGGTGAAGAAGTGACTGAAAGTCGCCATGGAATGGAGGCTGGGGGTGCCAGACTTTAAAACAGGGTCTCTTATCCATCCATCCTTTTTTTGGCTTGGTTTTTGGGAGAAGGTATTCAAATCCATGAAGTCTGACAATTTTCCTTTGCTGAGCTCTCAGTACAGAAGGGCCTCAGACTTGGTGCAGTGATACTCGATGGTTTACCCCAGGGCTGCCCCCAAGGCCTCTGGGGACAGTCTTCAGTCTTCACGTGATGGGACGTGTCCCCTCAGCCACTCTGCTGACCGCGCCCTTCATGGCTCCCTGACCAGGGCCCTGATTTCTCTCTGGAAAATACACACATTATACGTGCGTGTTGCCACGTGTTTGTATAATCTTCCTCTTCCTTTCAGTGTTTCCTGGGGTCCATTTCTCTAGGGTTATCTAAATATTATTTCAGCTTCTGGCTTTAGGTTGTGGTCACTGGTTTGTGGTCATAAAGTTTCCAGGAAATAATGCCTTTCTACAGAATGAAGAGGGGACCGACGTGGAAGTGGCCACAGGGCAGTGGTTGCACTTCCTGGTTTCTGGGGCGGATGAAGGGACTCCTGCTGCCCTTCGCCCATGAGTCAGCTCTCAGCTCCCCGCAGGTCCAGAGCTGCTGCGGTGCTCCTGACCCATGCAACTCTGATTCCTCCTTCATTCCCTCTTCCAGAGGTATTGGGGACAGGTAACTTGGGAGGCACCTTCATAAGTTCACCCAGCTGTCAGACCTTGGTCTAGGGTGACGTTATCCAATAGAACTTTCTATGTTGATAGGAACGTTCTATGCTGTTCTGTCCACAGTGGTAGCCAACAGCCAACCATGGCCATGGAGCACTTGAAATATGCGCAGTGTGACTGGGAAACCAAAATTTGAATTTTATCCATATGAATTTTAATTTAAATAGACACGTGGCTATTGCCGTATTGGACAGTGCAGGTCTGGCACCTGCCCTGGCGGGGCCCAGTGCTGAGACCTAGGGCGCTGAAGACACTCTCCCCAGTCCCAAGGGCTCACAGGCTGGGGTCAAACACATGTGTGGAGAGCTGGAACCAAGTGGCGTCTGTGGGAGCAAGTGGGCAAGCCCAGCCTGGGAGGGCAAAGAAGGACCTTTCCCAGGGAGGGCTTCCCCTGGGGCCGGAGCCGGAGCCAGCCTGGCGGGTAGGGGAAGAGCACGCCAGACAGGGAACAGTACCTGCAGAGGTCCCAAGGGTTTGATAGGGCCTGGTCCTGGAAGAAACTGGGGAGGTCACGGGGTGGGTTCATGGAAGGTGCTGCGGGGTTGGGGTTTTATCTGGGATATCACAGAAGTGTGTGGGGAGAGGGGGGAGGAGGAGGAGAGAGAGAGAACTGTTTTAAGAAAAATCAGACTCCTAGGAGTCTGACCCACCTGCGAGGTTGGAGGGCCTGAGGGACTGAACACTGAATGAGCAGGGGAGTGAGTTGAGAGGCAGGGCCCCTCCCCCCTCCCTAGACATCCAAAGTCACACAGGGACTATTTCCAACACCACCACCCCCTTCCACGGGTTAAAAACTAAAAAATCACAGCTTCATGTTCTGGCTGCAGCTGGGGAAATGATTTCAGAGCCTGCTGGCATGGAGCCATTTTTTTTCTTTAGCAATATCCCCAGTGGAAGTTGCTAAAGGACGTGGCACGCACTGGCGGGGATCAGTTCTAGCAAGCTGAGGTGGGTGCCGCCGAGCTGGGACTCCAGGGCAGGAACCGGGGGCAGGGTCCCCTGAGTCAGCTCTCATGGGCGGCATTTTTGGGGAACAGAAGATGGAGGTGGGCCTGGTAAGGGATTTCTGTTGTGGCCCTGACTGGGCAACTTTCTCTTTCCCCTTTTTTCTATCCTTGCATTTCTATTCCCACAGTTAAAATCAGGCCTCCTCTTGGGGATGGGGAAGAATGATACCTGACCTCTGCCACCATCTTGGTTTCCCATTGCCTGGGTGTGGTCTTCGCTGCCTGTGGGCCCCGAATGTAGGCTGTACGAAGCGGGGGACTTGTAAGATTAAACCAGAAAAATAAACTGGCATCGGGCTCCTGGGCACCGCTTAAATCAACATGAACCCTGCCGCCGAGCTCCTAGCCTCTCCTCCCCATGCCTCTTCCTCTTGTCCCACCCTGTCCCTTTGGGAGCCTCCTCAGAATGTGGGACACACCCTGGAGACCTGTTCTCGGGGCTGCCCTGGTACCGAGGAATTGAGACCTCAGTACCAGCCCAGTGGTGATGGACCACAGAGCTCTCCCCACTTAGGATGGAGAGCTGGAGGCCTGGGCAGTGGACGGGCATGCTGGTGTGACCTGGCTAGCCAGGAGAAGAGTGGAGGTTGGGATAAGGAGTAAAGGGGACAAACTGCAAGGCGGTATATGTCACCCTGTATAATCCTTATACCAGGGGTGGGGGCGGAGAAGACACCATGAGCCCCATTGCATAGCTCAGCAAACCCAGGCTCAGAGATGTTGAGTGACGTGTGAGCTTCATGCGGCTAGCCGATAGCTGGGCTGAGATTCAAACTCACGTCCTTGTGACTCCAAAACCAGGCCTGTCTTCCTGCATGATTTTTCATCTGACATCTTACCCAGAATAGCCCAGCCTGGGGCTCCCTTATATAGCTGTATAACTGAATTGAGCTTTCCCTCAATCTCCCCTTCCCCTCCTCATTCTCCTCCTCTTCTCCCTCCCCCTCCCCCCTCCCCCTTTCTTTCTACCCCTCTCTCCCTCCCTCCCTCTGTCCTTCCTTTCCTCACTCCCCTCCCTTCCTTCCTTCCTTTAAATCTATTTATTCTACACCCATTGATCACTTAACTTGTACCCAGATTAATCATCACAGGGGATTAATTATGAACAAAATACAGTTTGCCCTGGGGCGCTTACAGGATGGTGGGATGCGCACATCTGCCAATAACCACAATGCAGCAGACTGACGGGCCCCCAGGGAGGAAAGGATGAGCTGTGGCGAGACACAGAGCTGAGGGCCTGTTCCTGTTGTTTCCTATTGGTCCAGTCGTACACTCACTCAGTAAGTGTTTTTACTACCTATTGTGTGCCAGGTACTATTCTAGGCATTGCACCTCAGTTCCTGTCTTTACGGAACTTGCATACATGACTCTCTCCAATTAATGAAGTGATTTATTTTTCTGATCCCGAGCCAAAGTGCCGTGTTTTTAGCTTTGGTTTCTAGAATCTGAAAAATCACGAGCATGACTGTTCTGCTTAGCCCTATACTGGCTGGCACTGTGGAAAGGGGAGCCCATCTCCTCACTCCTTGGATTTCTGAGCTGCCCAGTCCAGTGAAAATTCGTGAGACTGGAAGCACCGCATGGGCAGGGACCTGGATACTGTGTACCCTGCTTTGGCATAGAGTAAGTGTTCTTGCTGAATGACTTAGTTCAAATAAGATCATCCAGAGAGTTTGGTGTCTCGGGCTGAGATTTCTCGGGAGCTCTCATCGTGGAGGCTGGATGGCAAGGATCCCGGGGGACGGTGGGGGGTGTTCGGGCTACCGAGGACCTGCTGAGGCCTAGAGTTCCTGAGCTGCCTCTGGTTTCTGACGGTGATGGGCTGGACTCGAGCAGGACTGTGTGGCTCTGGCTTAGTGTGTACCTGAACCTCCTCTGGACCGCCTAGCTCCTGGGCTGCCAGTTTGTACTCCGCCCCAGGTCCAGGGACTGCCCGCTTCAAAGCCAGGATTGGTCTAGAACAGATCCAATGAGCTGGCCATTGGGGAATTTGCATGTCAACACCATGCCGTTTTAATTAGCATAAAGTGAAAGTCTCTTTTCTCCTTATCCTTCTTTTTTAAAAAATCAGCATATACATTTCACTGGCCCTTGCTTCCAGCTGTGTACCTTTGGGCTGGCAGCAAGATTAGGAAACAAGGTTGCTTAGAAGCATGATCCCTGGAAGTAGCCCGGAACCTGGTGTTGGGAGGCAGACGAAATCTTACCTTTGCCGAAATCTTACCTTTGCCACTTGCAGTGATGTGATCGTGGGCAAGTCCCTTGCCTCTGACTGAACCTGTTTACTCATCTGTCAGTTGCTCTAGCTAGAAACTGAGGAGTCATTTCTGATTCCTTCTGCTTCCTCAACCTCCACATTCAATTGACTGGCAAATCCCATGAGGTCTGTTTCCAAATATATATCCCAAGTCTATGCCTCTTTTTAGCACCGCCGCCTCCCTAGCCCGAGTACTGCATGGACTGGTGCAGTAGCACCTACACTCTGTATCCACTCTCGCCCTCCCCTTTATTTCATTTTTCATGAGCCAACAGTGATTCTTCTTAAAACCCCAATTTGATCACTATCTCCTTTTTCCGAGTACAGTTCCTCATTGGTGTCTTACTGCACTCAGCATAAAATTCAACCCCCTCCCCCCGCCATTACATTCAAGGCTCTGACATATGTGGTGCCTGCCTCCTTCTATGTTGTCTCCTGCCCCCACCCTCTTCCCCTCATTTGAGAACATATCAGGTTGTTTCCTGTAACAACCCAGGGCATTTGTGTTCTTTTTCCTCTGCCTGGAAATTTCTGTACCCTCACGCTACCACCTTCTCCCTCTGACAAGAGCTTAGAAGGCAGCTCTTCAGAGAGGCCACCCTGTCTAAAATTAGATGCCACGCACACCCACCACTTTATCTAGGCATGCTGTTTCCTTTTTCACACTTATTCGCAAATTTCAATTACACATTTTAGTTACTTTTGAATGTTTTTTTTAATCCTGTGTTTCCTATTAGAACATCCGCTCCCTAAGGAAAAAGATTATATATTTTGTTCACTGCTGTAGCCCAGTGCTAAGTAAAGTTCTTGGCACACAGCTGGTATTTAGTAACTGTTTGTTGATTGGATGGGTAGATAACAGATCGGGGGATGACATGTATGACTTACCAAGTAAAGTATGACTTAACTATACATAGCACGACCTACTAAGTAAAAGCTATTATATTCTCCTACTAGTTAGAACTTTTCCCTGACAAGTTCTAATACCAGCTGACCTGAGCAGACCAAGACTTCTGTCAGTTTAGGTAACATATCCAGTGCAGTCTGGATGCATGGGCTCAGATTATGCTATTAGGGTATGCTTTTCAGATAGACCCCTTCCACATGGCAGACATGAAGGGCATCAACCACTAAGCCTCACTTCCTTCTAGCATAGTAGTAGGAGTACTTGCTTATGAAGAGCTCCTTACCCTAGAACAGAAACTGAACAATTCCAGGGAAGGCTCTAATTGTCTTGGCTTTGATCACATTCTCGTCTCAGAACCAATCATAGGGCTAGGAAGATGGAGCGCTCCAGTTGGTCCAAACTTGGTCATGGGCTCAGTGGAGTGTGGTAGAGGGTCTGGAGGGTCAGAGCCACCTGCTCTCAGGAAATGGGCTCCTGGAGGAAAGGTAGCCCTGCTCACAGAAGAAGAGGCATATACAAGATGTCTCTCTCCCTCTCTGAGACTGCAATAACAGTTGCTACTGCCATACCCTACCCACACTCTCACCATGGACTCTCCATGGGGAAGGGTCACCTGGCTTTCCCCTGGGTGTTTAGGAGTGACCGTTGTGTCCCATCCCCACCCATGACCAGAACTTAGTGTGTCTGTGTGGGAGGTCAGGCTCAGAGATGGTGTGTCAAAGGCCTAGACCCTGGGGGTGGTAAGCAGAGATTATGTTTCTAGAATATAATAGGTGAGCCTATCCCTCACTTTTTGTTTTTAATAGCTTTTCGTTTTCTTCACTATGAAAGTAATAACTATTTAATTTTTAAAATGTAGACAAGCAAAGAAAATAAGTCATCTATAATCCTGTATAGAGATAACCATTCCTCTTGACCTTTTATTTTTTTTCTTAATATCCAATAATTTATACATATGTCCATTTTCAAAATGTGAAAAGTACAGAAATTAATTAAACAATAATACTTCCGTTTACTGATGGTCTATCCCATAATCTTACCATTCAGAGGAAACACTACAAACATTTTGGTGCATTTCCTTCCAGTCAGCCTTCTTTGTTTGTTGGTTTGGGGTTTTCCCCTCCATTTTCTTCTTTTTTATTTTTATGTAGTTTATTCATGAATTTATGCTATACTTCTTCAGTGAGTGTTTCCAAAATGCCTGGGACCGAGCTGTGGGCTTTACATGGAACACCTCACTCAGCCCTCCCAGTAACCCTGGGAGGGGGTGTCTTAGGCCCTCCAGGCCTCTGTGACAAAAATACCACAGACCAGATGGCTTATAAACAATAGAAATTTATTTCTCACAGCTTTGAAGGCTGAGAAGTTCAAAATCAAGGTGCCAGCAGATTTGGTGTCTGGTGATGACCTACTTCCTGGTCCATAGATGGCTGTCTTCCTGCTGTGTTTTCTTGTGGCCGAAGGGGTCGGGCAGCTCTCTGGAGCCCCTTGTCCCAGAGCACTAATCCCATTCATGAGGGCCCCACTGTCATGACCTGATCATCTCCCAAGGGCCCACCTTCAAATATCATTACAGTGGGACTAGATTCGATGGGTGAATTTTGGAGAGACATAAATGTTTGGTCCGTAGCAGGAGGCATGGCTTTTATTCCCCATACACTGTAGCGACAGAGAAACTAAAGGACAATGTCACTTACCCGAGGTCCCCTAGAGGGCAGATGGGAGAGCCAGGATTCATATCCAGAAAGTCTGGCCCCAAAGCTGGGGTCATGAAACACACACACATTAAATTCTCATAAATAGGACCACGTCGCACATTCCCTCTGTGATGCCTGAGCATCTTTCCTTTACTTATTTATTTTTAAGGGTTTATTTCTTTATTTTTAGAGAGAGGGGAAGGGAGGGAGAAAGAAAGGGAGAGAATCATCAATATGCGAGAGAGACAACAACCGACCAGTTGCCTCTTGAACGCCCCCAACCGGGGACCTGCTGTGCAACCCAGGCATGTGTCCTGACCGGGAATTGAACCAGCAACCCTGCAGTTCGCAGGCCGGCACTCAATCCACTGAGCCACACCGGCCAGGGCATCCATTTAAAAAATTTTATTTTTAAGTGACATTTTGTAAATCTAATTACAAATGTTCACTGTAGGAGAATTTGAAAATACAGAAAACTTAAAAAAAAAATATATCCCCCCACAACCCCACCAGCCACTGGTGAGCCACCCCCTTACCCTTTTACATTGTTCTTTTCATTTACATATAGTAAAAGTTCACTGGTTTTGGTGTACAATTCTGTGATCTTTGATAGCCAGCCGTTTGTACGGCAATTGCCGTGTGTATCCAAGCCACCCAGCCCCAAATGCGTGAGAGCTGCAAGTGAACTGGGGGCAGTTGGAGTTCATGTCGGGGCACGGGTTCCCCAGATGATTCACTTCGAGGAGGGAGATGATGGTGCTCCTTGTTGACTCGGGGGCAGTGAGGCAGGGAAAACCCTCTCTGTGGCCTAGTACCCTGGGCACCCGCGCCCTGACCCCTGCCGCGGGGCCCGCTGGAGCCTGTGCGTCTCACGCCCAGCACCTGCTCTGGGAGGTATGTGCTGACTCTCCAGCGCCCAGGCACGGACTATTTTTGGCCGCAGTGACTGTTCATACAGTCATGAAAACAAAAACTCTCCCCGCCTTGTCCTTCCCTGGGACACTGCACAAGGGGCCGGGGCTGCTGGGGACCCTGGACTCAGGCCCCTCACCATGCATTGCCTGTGGAGCTGGGTGACATCCAGGCCTGCCAGGGGCACAGGCGCCCCACCCCCCACAGTGCTGAGAGAAGCGCGAGGCCTGGACCGGCCTGGGCCGGAGGGCCGTGAGGTAGGCGCTGGGGTCTGGGACCAGGCAGCCTCCCCCGAGTCCCTGGAGTGGGTATGTTTGTCTGCGGTCTGAGTCCTTGCTTTGCTAACTGGAGGAACCTGCACGTTGGGGTAGAGCGTGGCTTCCATTTCATTATTTCACCCCCTTTCTTGGGGTCAGGTGGCTGGGGAACTGGCAGAATCTTCCTGAGATACATCTTCCCCATCTTTCCAGTGAGTAGTTGAATGGTTTTTGGCCTGTCTGTGCTTTTGGTTTGAGTGGGGCACACACACACTTGCTCTGAGCCTACTCCTTTTGCAGGGAACTTAAGAAACTGAGGTCGCACAGGCAGACCCAGGCCTGCCTCTCAGTACTTTTGGTCAGCAGGCCAGGGAGGCCAGCCGGCGCAGAGGTGTGAGAGGCAGCTTTGGAGTTACGTGGGCCGGGGTCCAGTCCAGGCACCGTTGCTCACTTGCCGTGTCTCAGGCGAGTAACTTAATCTCCCTGAACTTCACTTTCCTTAGCTCCCGAGCAGTTGTGGCCGGGCCACTCCATGGGTTGCAGTAGTACCAGCAGTTGCTATTTTTATGATTAGACTGGTTATGGAAAGAGGAAGCATGTCGAGAAGCTGAGTAAGAATCTGTGCCACAGCCCCGGGTGGGCCCTGTCTCAGAACCTGGGTGTTTGGGTATAGCTAGCGAAGTGGGATTTGCTCCTTTTCAAAAAGAAGGAAAATTTGTGCATGGGTAGGGGCAGGCAAGAACATGGCATTGAGGATTTCTGCCCACCCGCCATCTTTTGAGCCACCAAGACATTAGGGACTTGCCAGGCTCCGGCTGAGGCTATGAGCCCAGAACCCCATTGCTTCTGGATTTCACAGGGCCCTGGCCTGCGAGCCGAGCACATGGCTTGGCATCCCTTGGGCCCGCGCCTGCGGAGGCGAGTCTCGGGGCAGACCTCAAGGAGGTCTTCGCCTTGGCTCCCCTCTTAGAGCAGCTCCGGAAACCTGGCAAGAGTAAAACCTTTACATCTGGGCGAGGAATATCTGCTATGGAAAACGTGAGCTCTGCAGGGGCAGGGTATTCCTGGTGTTGGTCACTGGCAGGGCCCTGGTCCTGGCACCATTCTTTTGGGTGACCAGGCAGGTCCCCTCCCTCTCTGGACCTCGGCTTCCTCCTCTGTAAAGCGAGTGTTGGACTGGACTGTTTCTAAGGCGGAGGAGGGATTTCTCCCCATTAACTCATGAATAGCCCCCGGCCCCTTTCATGCCCTCAGACCCTGGTGACTGTGGGGACGGCCTCCTTGGCTTGAGTCCTAGCCGTCCACTCAGGGCTCCATCAGGCTGTGGGGCAGCTCCAGTGCTGCTGTGGGGCAGGAATTGTTTACAGTGTCCCGAAAAACTCCAGAGAGGGGCTGCCTACCTCTGGGGACTCCCGGCAGATCCTGGCCGCCTAGTCGGACACCCGTGGGATAACTATGAAATAATGGGGTCCCTGTCCTTGGGTGGACCAGCCCGGGCCTCAGGTCTTCAGCTCTGAGCTCACTTCCTGCTACCCAGTGTATATCCTCCACCTGGACAGACAGACAACCCAGAAGGACAGACTACATGCTGAACACTGGGACATGCCCCTGTGATGAATGGGTCCTTGATTTGGTTCCTGGCCCCAAGGGGGGCCCTCCAGACCCCAGCGCTGGGGCCCAAGTGACGTCATTGTGCCTGAGGCCCGTTGGCCAGCCTGTGCATCTCTGGAGGATGGGCCTCGCTGAGCAAACTCAGAGCTCTCACTCTGAGGATGTGGAGGAGGCAGGAGAGGGAGACGGAGTCGACTTACCTGGGCACCCTCTCTTTAAGAGTGTGTTTGAACAGGGGAAAATTGGAAAGGGAAGAAGCTGGGGACTAGTAAGCCACAGAGATGGCTGCAGACATGGCCGCACCCAAGGACCCCTCTTTATTTCTGCCAGTGCCTTCCCCTCAGGAGAGTTGAGGTTCCCCATGGTAACATACATTTCAAGCCAAACCCTGTTTCCTCCACCCTCCGCATAAGATTGTCAGGCCTCCCAGCTTGCCTGAGACCACCCCAGTTTAGGACTGCTGTCCCAGGGCAGTTACACATCGCTCCTCCTTTCCCTCTCAGAAGTGCCCCTGTCGCGATGGCGCAGCATACCCTCACCCTCCCTCTGGAGGCGCTCCTCTTCACCCACCTGCCGGCCTGACCTGTGTCCCCGCTGCCACCCTGCCCGTCCTCCTCTCACCTGCTGGTCAACCAGGAACACTGGACAGTGGGGAGGGGGGATACAGGTCTGAGGAACTCTGTTCTGGAGCAAGGCTGGGTGGTGAAGGGCGTCTGACCCCCTGCTCACTCAACTCCGGTCCCTCCACATCACCTCCTTGGCCGAGGAGGGAGGGGACAGCGAGGGGACTTTCCCATTTGCTGGTTCCCCAGAAGCCAAGGCATCACAGAGGGTCAGCACTGTCCTTTGGCTGCTGGTAAACCTTCCCCTGTCCTACCCTGACCCCAGCCGTTTTTGTTTGTTTTAGAGTGTCCCATTTTTGACTTGAGCTTTATCCTGGAGCCTGGTGAACAGTAGTGGGTTTTTTCCTCCACGATCAGCAAACATCCTGGGTGTAGGGAACCCCCTCTAGTATCCCAGCCATCTCCTCGATCCATTTGGGGAGTAGCATATATTGGGGAGAAGCCTGCAACCCCCAAACCGGACTGTGTGTGTGTGTGTGTTTCTCTAATGCCGGGTGTGTCTGGCCATTTTCAAAAAGCAGCCAGGAGCAGCAGTTTTGGAAACGTGTGTTGATACCACAGAGAAAGGTGACAAAATGCAGGCTACCTTGAAGCTTCTTCCTCTGTGTCCCCCTTCTGCTGATAGCGTGCTGGGGGTTGGGCAGGGTGAAGACATGTCAGCACAGCCAGAGGCCAGGGAGGCAGGGGCAGCGACGCCTGGGTCCACCAGGAGGTGGAGCCCAACGTAGGCGATGCGGCTTGTTGAGTGGCTGAATGAACAACCCGCTAGACAGGGGTTGCCAAATCCAGCCCACCACTGGTTTTTTGTACAGCCCTGTGAACTAAGAATGGTTTTCACATTTTTTAACTGGTAACGAACAAAAAAAAAATTTTCGTGACATGTGAAAATTAAATGAAATTCAAGTTTCAGTTTCCATACTAAAAGTTTTATTGGAACACAGCCACACCCAATCTGTTTACACACTGTCTGTGGCTGCGTGGCGCTCTGCTGGCAGCGCTGAGTTGTGACAGAGACCATATGGCCCACGAAGCTGCATATATTCCCTCTCTGGCCTGTTCAGAAAAACCATTCCTGCCAGTTCCTGCAGCAGGTACCTCAGCGTTTACAGGGCAAAGAAAGGGGCCTGGGAGGCAGCTACACTAGAGGCTCCCCCAGAGAGAAGGGCCAGGCCTCTGGGGTGATGGTGGTGGCCGTGGTGACAGCACACGCTGCCAGGAGCTGGAGAGCTGGCCTCAGGCAGAGGTAGAAAGCACCCATCACCTCCAGAGGGGAGGAGGGGAATTGAAGGGGCACCCCGCAGGCCAGCCAAGGGATCGAGAAGGACTGTGGAGAGAAGACCCCCTGAGAGGCCTGCAGCTGCCTTTCACCCCACAGCTGGAGCTCACCCCAGCTGTGTGGGGGTCGGGCAGGCTGGGGAGCCAGGGAAGCCAGATGTGACCTGTGATGCCAGGTAGGCTCTGCCCTGGGAGAAGGAGCGCTTTCTGTTTTTAAGATTTTATTTATTTTTAGAGAGAGGGGAAGGGAAGGAGAAAGAGAGGGAGAGAACATCAATGTGTGGTTGCCCCTTGTGCCCCCCCTGCCCCCGCCAACTGGGGACCTGGCCTGCAACCCAGGCGCATGCCCTGACTGGTAATCGAACCGGCGACCCTCTGCTTCATAGCTGGCTCTCAATCCACTGAGCTACACCAGCCAGGGCAAGAGCACATTTTATAGTGCAAAGAAATGGACACCAGTGCAGGCAGGGCTGGCTGGCTGGGACTAGGCAGAGATGGCCATGCCTCCATCTCATCAGTTGAGCTGTGTGGGCTTGAGCAAGTTACCTACCCTCTCTGAACTTCAGCACCCACCTCAGGATGTTATGAGGATTGCGTGCGCTGACCTCTCATATTCATCTGGCTTAGTGCCTGGCACCCAGGAAATGCTTAATCAGTGCTCATTGCTCACCCTTTTGTGGCCCTCTCTTCAGCTCCTCTTTAACCTGCACCCCTCAAACTCCACACCCCATCTCATCACCACCGCACCATCTTCCTGAGGCTCTCAAGCCCGGACGTACCAATACCTGGGCCAAAGGCACCTACTGCCTGAAGATCCCAACCAGGCACCCCACTGTGTCAGCCCCCACACTGCCTTATGGGAGGGATGGAGGCGTCCCAGAAGACGTCTCCTGGGATGCTTGTGCTCTTGGGCTAGGCTAGGGTTGAGTCGAAGGAGTATGGGCCTCCTGAGAGGACAGGCAGGAGGTCAAACCCCAGAGTGCAGCCCTGCCCTGGCCAGACCCACCTTCTGAACTGGGCAACCTGAGACCCTTTCTGCCCTGGGTTATTTAGCCAGACTTAAGACCCAACAGCCTGTGTGCCCTCATGGTCCCCACCCCCAGAAATTCTAATTTGATTGGTCTGAGGTAGAGCCCAGGCATCAGGATTTTTTTAAAGCCCCCACCCCAGGTAATTCCAGGGTGCCACCAGGTTGAGAGCCATAGATCTGATCTAGCCAAACTCACTTATATATAAATGATCGAAATCCAAGCCCGGAGAGGAATAGGGACTGGTCCAGGGTCCAGCAGGTTCTGCGGACCGAGCCTGACCCTTCCCTTGCTGTACAGGGAGGCAGTGGAGAAAAGGCCTCCGGGAAGCGGCTGACTTCTCCCAGGAGGGGCTGCTTCTTGTTTCCCAGGCTGGGATAGTGAAGAGGCTGGGTGCAGGCTCCACCCATGGGCAAAGCCAGGGTCCCCAAGCTGTCTGTTGATCTCCATGGAAACCCCAGGAGACTGCCTGACTCAGGCCCTCATCACCTCAGCCCCTCCTGTGCCTCCCAGAATACCCAACTGTCACGCAGGCCTCGCCCCTCCTCTCCCTCAGCCCCAGTGGTAGGGAGCAGGAAGGAAGGAACATCTGTCAGGCGCTCCCTTGCCAACGGGAGGCATATGCGGGCTTCCGGCCTGCGCTGTAACAGAAATCTCCCTGCTCTTCTCTCTGTCCTTTCCCAACCGCCCCTTGGGCCCTGGACTCACAAAGGTGTGCGGGTTCTCTACATCACCATCCGCAGGGTTCTGGGAGTCCACCTCTGGCCTCTGGGTATGACGAGTTCCCAGGGAAGTATCTGTGGTGAAGGACCCTGGCCCTTTAACAAACCCCCAGCCAGGGAAGCTGGCGGAGGCCTCTACCCACACACCCCAGAAGTCCAGGTTCTGCAGATGGACCTTGAGTGCCAGCATCTCTGTTTGGGGCAGCTGCTAACTTTACTGATCCCTCCTATGCTCTGGGACAAGAGAGCTAAGCAGGTATACAAAGTTTGGGCTTGCTTCTTGGTCTTTCTTCAGCCTGGCCTTCACCTGCATGCCAGCTTGAGCTGCCATGTGGCCCATACACAGGCTTCGAAGCACCCCTGGCATTGCCACTGTCCAGCTGACTGACCATGGTGAGCGTGGATGGCTCACAGCATAAGCCAGCACAGTTTCTAAGTATAGACCACGAGCAGCCCCGTGGCTGCTGGTAAGTCCCAGGATGATACCATTTGATACTCTGCCTGGCCTGTGACAACCAGCCACTGCCAGCTGCTGAGGGGACAGGGCAGCCATGTTTGGGCCAGCCCACCCCACCTTCCTCTACGGAGAATAGAACCAGCAGCTTAATTGCCACAGACTGAGTGACCTCAGTGCCCAGCTGACCCTGCTTTCTAATTATTATCAGAAAGAACAACTTAATGTCACCCCCTGTAGAATGTGCATTGTGTCTTGAGGGGCCGGGCAGAGGCGCCAGTGTTCCCCGGAGCTCTTGAGCTTCCCCATGTTCTCACTGCCCTATTTCTGCGCCCTGGGCTCCCCCGAGGCTGATGGGAGGGAGGCTGGGCAACCCTCTTGGTTTCCAGTTCACATTTCTTTACACAGAAGCTGGGGTGGGGTGGGCAGTGATTCTGCTCAGAGCATATAGACCCTCTACCTTCTTCTCTTACCCAGAGCCCCAGGGTCTGTGCCCTTGGCGTTGAGACAGTGGGGCATGTTCCCTGCACCTGCAGGCAGGTGGGAGGCTCTCTTGGGGCCTCTCAGACCTGAGAGGGTGTCAGAGCCGCTCTTCCTGTCAGGTTGTCAGCAGGCCGGCATGGTCACCTGCAGCAGGTGGTTCAACTGATTGCCTAATTTGCTTTCAGTTGAGATAGGATGCAGAAAATTTGTATGTGGATTACTCTGGTTGGAAATAACTTCCGAAATCAGACTTGGCTGTCCCTGGCACAGTGGGCAAGTCACATGCGGTTGTGAGGTTTGGGGGTTCTGAGCTGCTGAGGGGGATGGCCTGAGTCACGTAGGAGGAGAGAGCAGGGCCGCCCCGGGGCCTGCACAGCCGCTAGCCCAGCCTGACCTTGTCCAGCTGGAGTTCCCAGGAGAAAGCTAGTGGCCCTGGTTCCAGCATGCCTGCCTCAGGCACTCATTCCTCTTGATTGAAAGGACTTCAGGTCCAAAACCACTTGTAGGATTTGGAAGATTGGGCGCTTCGTTTCTATGATGGAGTCCTAGAGCCAGGTTGGCACCTCACCTAGAAGGCCTGGCCACTCTTGGTAGGTTGCCAAGAGCACTTGCTACTGGACCACTGTCCCTCCCCGTTTGCCTACAGCAATAAAGCTTTAGCAGTCACTGATCAGACATTTGGAAAGCGTCAGATCCCTCACAGGGTCTCCATGTAGGAGCCTGGCGGAGGGTGGGTTGGGGGGGGGTGGGCTCTGCGTAACCATGGATACTGTTGTTTGGTCTGCACAGATTTGCATCAGTTGCCACCATGTAAAATTTTTATTTTAAAATAAAAATTCAGCCCTGGCTATGTTGCTTATTTGGTTGGAGAGTCATCTGTACACCAAAAGGCTGCAGGCTTGATTCTTAGTCAGGGCACATTACCTGGGTTGCAGGTTTGATTCCCTGTCGAGATGCACGCAGAAGGCAACTGTTAATCTATGCTTCTCTCTCTCTTCCTCTCTTTCTCCCCACCCCCACCCCCTCTCTCTCTAAAATCAATAAAATCAATACCCTCAAGCGAGGATTTAAAAAAAAAAAATAATAATAATAATAATTCAGATTTCTTTAAAACCAGAAGATCCGGTGCCCCTCCCATAGTCTCTCCCCTCACCCCAACAGAGTGAGGGCAGAAGGTGGGTTTCGTTTAGTATCACCCTTGCTGCTGCTGGATTTCTTGTTGCCCAGTAAAGGTAAGAGAAGTTTTTCTAGTACATGTTTCTCCATCGAAAGATAGATCCAGGAGGCCTCAGCCCTTCTGATCTCATTTCTTCCAAAGGCCTGGCCCTGAGGCCATGTGTTTGAGACCCTCACTCTACCAGGTAACTGGCTGACTGGGGGATAGCTTCACTGAGTAGCTTTTAGGTAGAAAGGGGTGGTCTCTCTCCCCAGCTCAGCGATCCAGCCCTGCAGGGAGGAGGGATTAGAGAATGGAAAGAACAGGCAGAAATCATGGTGACAGTGGTTGCCAAGCACTCTCATTTCATTGAGTCCATACTCCAGGGGGTGTGGCTTGTCCCGGGAGAGGCTGGGGCAGCTCCTGTTTAAGTGGGACCCTGGATGGGAATAATTACGGGAGTTTTGGGAACACCATACCAGGATTTCAGTTACGGTCCTGCCATTTGTTAAGTAGGCTTGCCTGAGATCTCTGAACCTCAAACAAATGGGCCTAACAGCCTCTCCTTCTGAATTGTTTTCCGTGGAGATTGTATATGAAATACTGGGCATAGTGTACTGGCAAATGGTTTGTAATAATAAATGTAGTTATTATGCTTGAGAAACTGAAATTTGGTGTGTGGGGGGAAGAGAGGAATATAAAGAAAGAAAAGCAATCCCTTACAATTTAGTTAGATTGGGGATTGGATTTCTAGGCTTGTTGGTGTCCCACGTCCTTGTCTCCCCACTCCCCCGCCCCCCCAAATCAGGCAGACACTGGAATCTCCCCTTGGAAGCCTGCTGAGCCATCACAGCCTCGGGAAACGCAGGAGTGTCGGCGAGAACCAAGGGCACTGCAGGGAGAGGCGGAGGGTCGCTTCTGCACTTGCGCGAAGGCCAGCATCACTGACATTTGTCCGTCCCCTGGCAATACTGCTAACTTGCTTTTCACAGTAAAATGAGGGGAAAAGATGTCACAACCGCATTTTGATGCAGAATGTTATGGAAGGCAATAAAGGAAAATACACTGATGACCAAAAGTTTCTACCCTGGACCATTGTCTAATCAGCCCCTTCGCTGTGCTGTTCTTATCATCATTCTCTGACGCTCTGGGTTTATTATCTAGAAGGATTTCTGACAACCATGGGTTTGTCCAACCAGTGATGAGCTTCTTGGTGCTTTTACTTGTGTGTGTTTCTAATTGTTGGTTTCAGTCATTCCAAACAGCTGTGAGATCCTTGTCCCCAACCCTGGAGATTGAAGAATCTACAGACAAGACACAAAGGTGGAGAGGGCGTGACATGGCCAGACTCCAGGGGTCACACACCAGGCCTCAGCTGTGGCTCCCACCCCCAGGCATCACAAAGTCCCCAAACTATTGCCCCAATGACTCACAGCCAGTATCTTCATCAGGTTCAGTTTTGACACTTGAGTCTAAGATATGTGGCAGATTGGATAGACTGACAACAACATTACTCTTTTAAAATAAAATTAGACACAGCTTGCTAAAATCAATGAAAACCAGCTTAGATTCTCAAGAACTGAGAGCTTTATATGAATCATTTGATGTGGGATGTCTGGCCTTCTCTGTTATAGAAAACTTGGAAAATATAGAAAGGGACCAAAGAAGAAAAGAAAGAAAAAAAAACACATCTTACCACTGGTCCCATAACTCTTGAGCTTTCTCTATGGTGGGTCACATCTTATTGCGGTGCAATGACCTGTATTCACGGCAGTCACTCCACAAGCCACTTGAGACCAGAGATATGTCCCATTGTTGTGTGTGTCTGCTCCAGGTGCTGCCAGTGGAAATTGGGGCTCTTTCACGGGGTTGCAAGCAAAGCATTTCAGGAGACCCACACATGGGAGAATGTGGTCTGTTGGCAAGGTTTATTAGGGCGGAATTAGAAGGCTGCCCTGGGTGCCCCATATCTTATCTTCATTTATCCCACCATGGAAAAAGTCCGGTTTTGTCTTCATCAGGGCCAGAAATAGGGCCAGTGTCCGGAGATTCTGTGCCATATTAAAGCTCAGTCCTTCGGAGCCTGTGTGCTCTGCCGCGGGTCCCACATGGCTGCTAGACCCGCATGGCTGCTACGAAACTCACGAGCGCTCACGAGCGCGTGGGGTGAGCATGTGTTAGAGACGGGGGAGGGAGGGGGAGAGAGAAAAAGAGAGAAGAGGCTTCTTTGTTAAGCTTATTCTATTAATTTGGGCTTTGGACGTTCCTGGTGCTTTTTCAAAGTAGCCAATCAAACTTCCCAAGTTTTCGCGGGCTTCTGATGGGTCCGCCTCCTCACCAGTCTGTTCTTTTCCCAGACCG
>PVJD01008953.1:0-54797 GCA_004026545.1 Mormoops blainvillei
GAGAGCTGCCTGCCCAGAGGGTGCCTGGGTATGGAGGGCCACTGCCCAGAGGTGGGTCACCCTGCTCGGGACTCTGCCGTCTCCCCCCGCGGGGCAGGAGCTGGGCCTGCCCGGCACAGCTGAGAACAGCTCTGCTTCCACGTATTTTTAGCCAACTTTGGTCGCGGATGCCACGGGAGAGTTAGATGCCCAGATATCAAAATCCCTCAAACGTTCCGCGGCACTTCGACAGCTCGGCTGTGTGTCGGTCAGCTCAGGCTGCCCTAACGCAATACCGCGGCCTGGGGCACGTCCACCACCGGGGCTTCTTTCCTCACGGGCCTGGAGGCCAGACGTCCGAGATGAAGGGGCGGGCAAGTCCGTGTCCCTCCGGCCTCTGTGCCTGGCTTGCAGGCGGCCTGTGTGCGCACTCGTGGGGTGTCATCCTCTTCGTAGGATACCAGTCATACTGGACTAGGGCCCCACCCGTGTGACCTCGCTTAGCCCTGCTGAAGGCCCATCTCCAGCGACAGTCACACTCTGTACTGGGGTTTCAGACTCCACCCACCACATGGATTTGCGGGGACACAGCTCCGTAACAAATTGCATAAACAGGGGTGTCCAAGCTTTTGGCATCTCTGGGCCACACTAGAAGAAGAAGAGTTGTCTTGGGCCACAGATTAACTACACAAACACTAACAAAAACTGATGAGCAAAAACAAAAGGTTTTAAGTCAATTTACGATTTTGTGTTGGGCCGCATTGACAGCCATCCTGGGCCGCATGCAGCCCGCTGGCCGCGGGTTGGACAACCCCTGGCAGAGCCTCTTTCTCCCCCACGCGGGCCAAAGTTCCTTTCATTGCTATGCTCCGTGCTGCCGAGAGCACGGCGAGCCTCCCGGACACTGCGGTGGCCGCCGAAGGCAGTCCCCTCTTCTCCAGGGGCGAGAACCTGAACCGCAAGTGCAGTATGAGCTAGCATTGCCCCTTCTCCTTGCCACCCTGGTAATCAGAGAGCCCGAGAAACATCCCGTACGAGGACACGCAGCACAGCACTGTTCACACCAATGACAATTGTTACACAGGGCGCGCAGTGCCGAGCACCCGAGCACAGAGCCCCTGGGGTGTGTCCACAGCAGGAATCCTGGGTGGCTGGGGCGTGTCGGGCTTTTGCGTAATTTTTAGTGATGTGAGAAAATGATCCCAGTACAGCGTTCAGTTTGAAAAAAGAAAAAACCACATTATTTGTGTAAGTTTTAGCTCAATGATGCATTTAGACTCGAAAGAAAATACATTGAGCTGTTAACCGAGATTATCTGTGACTAGAGAGACGATGGGGGACTTTTTCTTTTGCTCTCATGTATTAGCTGTGTGCGGCCCCCCGGCGACACGCACCTGCCTCCGAGTTCACACGCTGACCATTCCTTGTGTTTACAGTTGGAAGGTCAGAATAGAAGTAGCCAAACCAGAGGCACAGGTGTTCCTTTCTGCCGGACGGGGGGGTGGGGGGGGGCCTGTCCTCGTGAAAGCACCTTCTTGCCTCGGAAGCAGACACCTCGGGGCCCTGTCTGCCCCCGACATGGGACAGGCGACCCCACGCACACCGCCCTGTCCCTCCCCCGGGGCGCTAACGTGGCTCTGTTGCCTCCGCAGTACGGGGTGGACGTGATGGCCCGCGACGCCCATGGGAACACGGCGCTGGCCTACGCCCGGCAGGCCTCCAGCCAGGAGTGCGTCGAGGTGCTGCTGCAGTACGGCTGCCCCGACGAGCGCTTCGTGCTCATGGCCACGCCCAACCTGTCCCGGAAGAGCACCAACCGCGGCAGCGGCAGCGGGCGGGTGCCCACCATCATCTGAGGCCAGTCCGCGTCCCCCGCCCGCCGCCCCTCCCTCTTCCCGGGGGGCGCCGGCCACCCACCCGCCCTCCCTCACGCGCAGCGAAATCACAGACCCCGGACAGCCCTCGCGCGGCGCAGACGGAGCCCGGAGGCTGCAGGAGCGAGCGTCTCCGCGGACTCCCCCGGCCCACACACAGGAGCGACCGACAGGCCTCGGTTGGTTGACGATAGCACACGGCCCGGGACCCTCGTCCCGGCGGCCCACAGACGGAGCATGGCACAAGGGACAGGGTGGACGAGAGGGGGAGGGGCGGCGGCAGCCAGGAGAGGCGAACTCCCCTGAACCGGCAGTTAAGCACATCAGTACATTTCACCTCCACCAAACGGAACACTTGCCCCCATCTCATCTCTTCTCCGAGGAGCTTGACGGCGTAAATCAGAAGCGAGCCGAGTTTGTCAGGTTTGAAGCCCCTATGATGGTATGTGTCAAATCAGTTGTAGCTAATCTGTCCCGGGAGGACGCTGGCTTCATTACACGCGTATAGTTGAGTTCTTGCGGCATTACCGCTGTTTAATGGAACCTGATTAGTCATCGCCGCGAAGGAAGCCTATTAGCCGGGGAGGCAGGCGCCCAGCACGCTTGGGTGGCCGCCACGGCGTGGCTGCGGCGGTCTTACAGGCATCATATTATCCCAGACACGTTCTTCCGAGCCCTCGGAGCCCTCCTTTCTAAATTCACTGTCATAATTTAGTCTCTGTTTAATTTTTCAGTCCAAAGAGGGGAACCGGTCGCTGAGTTGTGTTTGACTGCGGTCTCCTTGGCGCAAAAACAAAACGGGGAAAATAAGTCAGAGGAACACGGAAACTCAGAAGGAAATCGCGCTTGCAGCCCGCAGTGGCGCTTTGGGCGCGTTTAGGAAGCTGACTAAAGGCACGAAAGGTTATTTTTGCCCCCAAGCAGGAGAGAGGTTTTGTGTCCTTTTGCCAAGGTGGCCGTCTTGGGTCTCAGTCACTCCCGGGCCCCGTCGCCCAAGTCACACAGGCTTCTGTATTATGTCTTCAGACAAGATGTGTGGAAATCTATTTGAATAAAAGAAGTTCATAAATATGCATTGATTTTTGTGCAGACGAATGGCACCTCTGTTAATTTATAAATTGAACTGGATGTGAACTAATAATGTGCAACTAGCTGAGAGAGGAGGGTTACAGACCGTTGTACACGGAGGGAGTTCGCAGCGGTAAACACTTCCATTAACGTGATATACAGCTTTTAAAAAGGGGCCCATCAGACTAGGATGGTAGTACAATTTGCTTATTAAAATCGAGAAAGAAAAAAAAAGACCCGCGCGTACTGGGGCGGGGAGGGGCGTGTAGGAGCCCCCGTCTTCGAAAACGTGACTTAGGTCTGATACTGCTTCTGCCGACCAGCAAGGAGGGCTCTGGCCAGGCAGGGGGCGAGTCCAAACACCAGGCCCCGCGCTTGGCAGTGGCAGACGGTGGCCGCCACCGATGGCTGTGTAGCACAGACTGGCCCATGAGAGCCCCTAAGGCATTTCCCCGGTGGCCTGGCCAGCCATTTTAGCATGTCACCTGTTTGTCAGCGTGGCATTGGGCTGCTTCAGACTTCGGCCGCCACCAGCGAGGAGGCCAGAGTAAACCAAGTCAAGACACCCTAGGTTAGGAAGGAAAGGGGTGGCTGCGCCCGGGGTCCTGCGGCGGCGTGGCGGGGAGAGGGCGACCCAGCGCCGACATGGCACCGGACCGTGGGCCGTGCCCGCCGGGCAGCCCCGAGGGTTCCCTTGCTCTCATCCGTTAATCCTTCTCTTTTGTAAGAGTTTTTCCTCTTCTTTCACTTTTTAAAAAAACAAAACAAAAAACTAAGGTAAGAAAAAATAAACCTTTACACAGAATTTCCATGTAGGTCAGCGTTCCACGGACTTTTCTAACCTTCATTCAGCCCCGTGGAATGTGGCAGTTTCCAGAAACACCAGGTGCAGGGAGCAGGTCCATGGCCCCTCCGCCCAGTCTTTACTTCCGTGGGTCGTCACTGTGCAGTTATTTTGAATGTGAATAGGGAAAAAAAAGTCATTGGCTATTTTTGAAGAAGCATTGCCGTTCCTACCCAGCCACACGCGTTCGCCTCCACGCAGCCTTTTAGCCCAGACGCTACACAGTGAGCACAGACGGAGGCCAAATGAAATCCTAAATGGTCGCATCGTAGCGAGCCCCCGCCGTGGGAATGCTTTGTCCCGGTGAGACCACCTCCTGAAAGGAGACGGGGTTCCTTGTAAGGCTTCTCTTTGCGTGTATATGAGTATGTACATATTATCATATGTGTTTATAATATAATATTTTCCCAAATGACTTCTTTTCTCACAGCCATTCATGCCCTGAATGCTAGGTTGGTCTCCTCTTCCCTCCCTCCAGTCTGGGGATTTCATGGGTCCCTCCCGAGGCAGCCTGGCCCCTCCACTCTTAGCGAGGCCGGTGGGTCCCCCCCCAGGCGGTGGGCTGCATTGCCGAGTCCTGGCGGCGGAGGAGAGGCGCTCGTGGGTTTCGGGGTTTTCTCTTCAAGTCGAGGTGAGCGGTAGCTTGTGGGTTTGCACCTCAGCGACAGACCGGAAGGCTCCCTTGGTGGCCGTTCTCGCTCCGTCGTAAAGCCTCACAAACTCCGAGGCTGGGGCAGCGGGGACCCAGGGCCAGTGTCAGAATCAACCCGTTTGGGCAGGGGCCTGAGTTGTCATCGTGCGTTTCCTCATAAGGCTGTGAAGTGACAGTGACATGAGATGCCACCGCTGCAAAATCCACACAACCTTTCTGTTCAGGGTTAACGTTTTCCCTTTGAGGGAAAACCGCCCACTGCGGGGTCCACGGGCAGGCGGCTCGGGCGTCCTCGCCGGGCTCCTTCCATGGCCGAGAAAACCCTGCCGCGGGAAGCCAGCTGACCCCACGTGGGTGGATCTCGAGTGCCGGGGTGGGCCGGTGGTTTGCCAGTCCCAGAACCCTGGTCCTGTCCTCTGTCCCTTCCAGCTCCTGTCATCCCAGGAAGTGACACATTCCAGAGTCTTTGGTAGGTGCAGTTTTCTGTCCTGTGGTGCGCGCACGCTATGTGAGATTATCCCAGAAAGCAGGTGACGGCGGCAGGGCGCGTGCTGGTCCCAGGGCCGCGGGGCGCAGAACAGGGCAGCTCTCACTGAATTGCCCTTGGCGGAACCTCAGCGTGAGCCCGGGCGCCACGGGACCTTGGCTCCTTCTGGCCCCTGCCGAGGTCTCATCCAGCCCGGGAAGGAAAGCGTGGGCCCGGCCACTCCCCTGCAGCGTAGACCCTGGCCCTTCCCAGTTTCCGGAGACCCGCGCATACTCAGGGTCATGCTCCATGTTTGCCACTGACTTCAGTAGGGAAACACACGGCCCCACAGCAAAACCAGCCCAGGGGCCAGGCCGACCCGGGTCACCTGGCTCTGCTGTCCCACCCGCACAGCGTCGGGCAAGCATCTAGCTTCTCGGGCTCCTCCTCCTCGTCTGTGACGCTGATGTGACCTTGCAGGATGTGGTGACATTGCAAACCACATGCGAGCCTGATGTCCAGCCCGGGGCTGGGTGTTCAGAGACTGGCGTGTCTGTCAAGAACAGAAACATGGGCAGGACCACAGCCGGCGCCCCCTGAGCCCGCCCCTCCCTCTGAGCCTCTGACCTGCCTTCCTCCACGAAGCCCGTGGCTGCCCCAAGAGCCCCTCTCCCTGGAAGGAGAAGCCCGAACCACCCAAGCCCCATCTCATCAGCCCCTCACCAGAATTTACCCTCCGCTTCGCCAGCCTGCATTTGGTTTTTCCAGAGGCACAGGAAGGGCTGGGTCTCGCCTCGTGCCCCCAGTAATGCCCGAGGTGACGACTCTTCCACCTCCCGCGCCCTGCTGGGGTGCCGGTAGTGTGGACAGGCCTCCCTCCCTTCAGGTGCCACCGCTGGGCGCTGAGAGACCTCTGTGACACACCCCTGGGCCGGTCCTCGTTTCTGCGGCTTCTTCTACTTCCTTTGAAAGTCGGAGCTTGCGGGGGCATCCCGGCTGGGCAGAGTGCGGGCTTCAGGCTCTCCGCCCTCTCTCTACTCTCCCTCCCCGAGCTCGTACCGTGGGACACAGCATCTGCCCACTGGAGCTGCCTTCCCTTTCCGAGCGGCATCGAACTTCTTATACCTGCACTTGGGCCATCACGCCTTCCCCCTGAGAGTGGCCATCGGGTTCTGCCTGTGCCCCCACTGTGCTCATGCACTGACTTGGGGCGCCCATGACCCCAACGCCGCCAGCCCTTTCTCCATGCATTTAGAATGTTCTGGAAATGAGGGAATCCACACTCCCACCTAGGGAGCTTCAGAAGCCGTGCAACAATGCAGATGCTCTAACTTCTCAAAAGGCAAAGGGAATTGGGAAGCAGACTCGTTAGCCGGGTGGGCCGCTTCCCCTCCCCCCACATCTGCTCGGCGTCCACGCCCCCACCACGCGCCCACAAGGCCGGTGCAACTTTTCTAGAACTGCCCTGGGTTGTATTTATGTCCTTCAAGCAAACAAATTGAAAAGCAGTCAGGAAGGGATTCAAATAGAAATGTGCAGAACATGCCCGTCTTTCTTTCCCAGGAAATATAATTTATTTCTAACGGCCTCCTCCAGCATGGGCTTCACGCGTTGTGAGGCCGCGTGTCAAAGTGATTTCCACCCTCATCCTTCACCAAAGAGCTAAATAAGGGCCTTTGGCATCAAGACTTGCATTTCTCTTCCTCAGCCACTTTCATTTGGAGCCCCACGCGGCTCCGGGGCCCCAGGTGCGCGGCTCCCGTGGGTGGGGCCCCGGCTGCCCGCCCACCCTGCTCTGTGCCCCACGCCACGGGTGGGCCCTTTGTCGCTGAAGCGCCTGCGTCAGGCTGCCTTCAGCCCAGAAATCAGGGTCCCTCCAGAGAAGCAGGAGAGAGCAGGGGACCGGTGGCCCTCGGGGTGGGCGTAGACATCACTGCCAGGAAGCGGTCACCGGAGCCCGAGGGGCCGTGACGTCCAAGATTAGAGAGAAACGGTGCCACCCAGGTCAGTGCGCCCCTCTCGGACCCCTTAGCTCTCACCTCCCCAGGAAACAGTAACAACCGAGACGCCAGTGTTCCGACACCACCAAAGTTCCTCTTAGAGAAGCAGCACTGTCCTTCAATGGATTGTTTTTTTAATAACATCCTGGGTTCCCTGTTTTATTTTGGATGTCTGCTGCTTTTTTTAAAACGTAGATGGACACTTTTTTTCCGGTTTGGGTCCAAGTGGAGATTAGAGGAGACTTCATCTGTCGAGGTTTCTGTAAAACCACGCTGTTTTTCATCCATGATTCCTTTAGAACTCGCAGGCCCTAGAAGTGTTTCCGTTTCACAGTGTGGGGACACCGTCCTGAGGCAGGGGTGCAGTGGCTGGAGGTGAGAGAAGGTCCCCTCCCTGCGGTGGCCCGGCAAGGGGCTCCTCTGCGCTCAGGCAGCGGGGTTAGCCCCGGTGGGTAAGATGCTCCCGAGGCCCTCGCGCCCTCCATCCGAAGGGCCTCGGTGCCCAGAAGTGGGCAGGGGTGGGGCCCATCATGGCAGGGTCAGGCGTGCGCTGCCCTGGTCAGACCGACAGACGGGCTTGGGCTTCTAGCCAGGTGACATGTGCAAGGACGGTGCCTCTGGACTGTGCGGGAGGTGGGCTTGGGGCTGTCTGTTCACTTCGGCCTGGTCTGTGGCATCTCTAGGGAAGGACCCCCCGAGGGTGCAGATCAAGCCGTGGGGTAGAGACTGGCCACTCAGGACAGGCCTGGCGCTTGGCGTCGTGGGAATTGTGTGACCTTTGTGCTGAAGTGCAGGTGAAAGAAAGGAACCAAACAAGGCGCTGGGGACTGTCCCTAGAAGAGCAAGCCCCCTTCACGCCCCAGCGGCCGGTTCTGCCCTCGTCTCCCCCGTGCCGCACGGCGTCCGCCCCGCCTGGGAAGCTAAAGGCTAAACTGGTTCGAAAACTCTTGTGAAAGAAACTGCCACCCCACCCCTAGAAGCTCACTGGTGAGTGGTGGCTGGTGTCAAACTGAAGGAGTGTTGGGGCCCGGTAGGGACTTCCCAGGCCTTCCCAGTCCTGGGGTAACAGCGTATGCAGAGATGTCCAGCCTGCCTGGGTTCTTCAAGGTGGCAGGTTCGAGGCTGGACCAGGGGCGCAGGAGCTGTGGCCAGACTGGGACTCAGCTCTCACGGGAGCGCATCCTGCACCGCCAGCCCCACCCGCAGGGGTCCCAGCGGCTTTCTCCCCACGACAAACTCAGGGTGCACGGGTGGGCTGGAGCGATGATTGGGGCTGCCCCACGGCAGCCAGGCAGGCAGCGGGCCCGTTAGAAACTGCTCCATGGCAGGTCACGTGTCTCGATGGCCGAAAGGACGCCCCTGCCAGCCTTGAAGGACCTCACAGGCTCCCGCCCCACCGGGGTTTTCTGTCTAAGATATGTCAAGGTCTGGAGGTGGGTCACCACCCTGTCCCGGCGCGGGCCCCCACCTGCTGAGGAGGGTGCACTCCCTGTGTGCTTGACCCCGGCCACACCAGCCACAGCCACGGCCCTACCACGTGGCCCGGGGAGGGGCCTCCTGCCCCGGGCAGCCCCCACTCTCCTGCCCAGGACTCAGCATTGGGGGCCCCCCCCGCTGCCACCGGCTCCAGGTGTGTTTCTGAATGGGGCGCCCCCAGCAGGTCAAAGACGACCATGGGGAAACATTCCTAGGAGGGAGCGGGGACCTCACAGGGCATTTTTGTCTCTGTAAATAGCGATGTATCGAAACTGGAGGAGCAGCCTGGGATTTATCCGGAGATGGGTTTTTTGGTTTTTTCGGTTGTTTTTATATTACCTCATTCAGCAAGTTTCTGTTTCACAATGACTCAATGATACTTTATTTATATTGTTTGTACTGTAATTAAAACCATTGACAGACATTTCATTTTGCTTGTTATTTCACATGATCTTGTTTCGATTAAATATGCCAGTTTGTATTTTCCTGCCTTGGGATTTTTGTGTCAGCTGTACAGTATTCTAAGGGGAAAAATAAAGAAAAAGACAAATGTGTAAAGAATGGAAGAGGCGGCTATAGAGTAGAGCCCCTTTCTAATAAAGGAAGGAGAATATGTCTACACCGCTTCCGTGCAGGCTTCTGTTGGGGTTTTTTTTTGGGGGGGGGAGTTGGTCACCTACCATGACAGCTGGGTTTCTGTTCCCAGACGAGGCCAGTCGGACGCACAGGGGCTCGGACAGCCACCCGGAGGGCCCACGCTCGCCCGGGCAGCCGTGAGAAGGGGCTCGGCCCCCACATGCGGCGCTGGGGGCTCACGGGAAAAGATCCGGGTCCTCTGTCTGCTCAGACTTCCTCATTTACAGGAAACTCCAAGAGGCCTGGAAGTTCCAGATGCTTCTTCGGCCCCAGGCGCGTGATAAGGAGTCATTGCGCTGCTAAGAAATAAAACCACTGAAGGATGCTATTAGCCCTATTATTACTAATATCATTAAGTTTTTCCCAGACGAAATACAGAGTGGGGTGAAAGTAGGTTTACAGTCGTGAGTACACAAAACAATTTATTCTTGTATTATTATCGTATTGTATTATTTCCATATGCAAAACCTGCTGTTGCCCACCCTGTACATCCTATCTCTATATAGAAAGAAAGAAGGTGAAGCTCACCCAAACTGCCCCCCCAGGCATCACTAGCCTCCTTCCTGGGAAGACCCGACTCTGGTGGCCAGCCCCACCCCGCCTCCGGGTCTGTCCCTTCCCCGTCCCGGCCCAGCGCAGCCCCTGCCCCTGCACTTGGCGCGCTCCGTGGCCTCCGCTGTGCCTTCCTCTCTGGGCTGGTCTCCCGTCCCCGCACCTCACCTGGGTTCCACGCCCTGGGTCTGTCTGTCACCACAAGGCTGGCCCGCGTGTCCACGGCATGAAGGAGTGCACTGGAAAAGGAACCCACAACCCACCAACCGCCTTCTTTCGGTGGTTCTGCTTTTCGGGAAACCAAACCTCATGACAGCTGTGGCAGGGCTGAGGGGGCAACTGGCCTGGAGGAATGCCCCGGGGCACGCACGCCTGGCCACTTCCCGCCAGGCCGGCCCTGTCCCTCCGGCTGTCCCCGGGCAATTTGGTGGAACCTCAGGGGTGGCCCACGTTCCATGACCGGGATCTGCTTGCTGATATCCAGGGCCCTCTCGGCCCTCTGTTCTCTGAGTGCCCAGCCGGGCCGTAGATCCCCTGGTGTGCCCCGACCTGCCCCCACATGCAGGTGAGTGGGCCACACAGGGTCACAGCACAGTTGTGCCGGGACAAAAGCCTCCATTGCTCACCAGCAGCGAGTGCGGGCATCTACCCTCCCTGCCGCCCAGCACGTTCCGAGAAGCCGCCAAACCGCCATTTATCACCGCTCAAGTCCGGTAAGGCGCCTAATTGGCCCATAAATGTGGTCCGATAACCGCACCTGACACCCAGAGACACTGCAGGCAATTAGCACTTATTTATTTGCATATGGTATTGACCAATCTCTAGCTACACTCGCTCACAGGGTCTGTTTATTTTCAAAGCTGGAGGGAAAAGAATCTCATTGACTGCACTACAAAGGGCATGCCACCACACACGCATACCCCACGTGTGCTGCACACGGCACACACCCCCCCCACACACATGCTGTGAGTATACAACCCCACACACCACACACGCTGCGCACAACACATACATGTCACACACATGTATACATATTTATGCATGCCCTGTGCCCCACAGCACACACAAACATGCATACCACACATGCATGGTACAACACATGCATACACACATGTATACACACACCCACGTGCCACACATGCATACCGCACGCTCTACACACGACACATGCACACCACACACACATGCTGATCATACAGGTACATACCGCACAGCCCGCCTGCCCCCCCCACAAGTATATCACATATACACACACACCACAAATACTCACACCGTACATGTGCACACCACACAACCTGCACACGCCAAACACCCTGCGGATGCACACGTCACATGTACATGCCTCGTGCACACACAAGCAGAGACGATGGGAACTTGGCTGCTCCTGGCTGAGGAATTCCCTGATCAGTTTGGGTGCAAGGCCACCTCTGGCAAGATACTCAGCAGAGCAGGGACCCCTGCGCTGCCCACACCGGTGCCATCTGTCTGGACGACTGTGACGGGCAGGTGGGGAGGGGTTGGGGAAGGCGGCATGGCCCAGGGCCTGTGCCCCGGTCATGTGGGCTTTCAAAATGCACAGAGACCGGGCCGCCTTCACTCCGCTCCCTTCCTCCTGGCTCCGCCCAGCCACGCCCAGGAAAAGGACCCCCCCGAAAACAAGTGTTACCCTGGGTGTCGCCTTCTCCAGAGAGCTGGCTGCAGTCCCTCCGGCCACGGCCACGTATCGCCCAAGGCCACGCTCATTGCCAGTGCTGTGTGCTGGCTCCTTGGGTGCGGACTGTGCGCCCCAAAGGCTGGGCCGCCTTCTGCCTCTGAGCGCCCATCTGGGAGGTGGGTGGGAAGGTCACAGCCACCCTGGCGGCTGGTGAAGATGAAAGAGTTCATATTTGGAGAGAACTTGGTGCTCGTCCTTGATGAGCTCACAGCAAGTATTGACACCAACATCACGTTATCCCAGGAGATGTGGAACATTCCAAACAGCTTGTCACACGGTGAGAAGATCCCCCAACGGTGCGCAGGCAGGAGACATGTCACGGGAGATGGGAAGGTGCACAGGGCACAGCGAGAGTGCAAAAGCAAGTGGCCAAGCAGTAAGTGTGCCCCAAGTCCCATCCTGGCGCCTTAGGAAGAATATGAAAAATCACGTGTGTGTCTGTGTACATGCAGAGAAGTCCCCCCAAAACGTGCAGCGAATATCGACAGGCATTGTCTCTGAGATGAGCCTCGATTTTAATTTGTTCTTTGCTAACTTCATTTTTCTGATTCCCCTGAACATTTATTGCTTCTGTGACTTTCTGAAGATAAGGAAAGAAAACGAAATGATCGATTTACCAAACCCCCCAGGTATAGGCACTTCACATTCGAATGTGTGTCCTTTCAGCATCTAAAAAATGCAAACGTATTTCTATTTTAAAAATAAAATAGCATTCTTTAATCTATTATTTTGTAGCCTAGTCTTCCCTTCAAATGTCTGTTTTGAAGTTTTTCAAGCCTACGGAAAAGTTGAAGGACAGAATAACCCAGTGGACACTCGGGGGTTTCGTCTGTTACTCTGTTAGCATTTTGACCTATTGGTGAGGTCAGAGATGGAAAGGCGATATACTAGTGTAGGTGATGGATAGATAACAGATGATTGATAATATGATAGATGATAGATAATAAATGATATACAGAAGGTAGATGACGGGTGACCGAGAGATGACTGATATATGATAAATGATAAATAACAGATGATTAATCGATGATAGATGGATGACAGGTAATAGACGATCGATAGATGATAGACAACCCGATGATAGGTACGGGCCGGTAACGTACACACACTATGTTGAACCATTGGAAAGTAAATTACCGGCATCATGATTTTTAGCCTTAAATAAATAAGCGCAAGGACTTTCTCTGCTGCTGCTATGAGACCATAATCACTCCCCAGGCGGTTACCATGGATATGATAGAGCACGCAGTCCATATCCAAATCTCCTCAATTGTCCCAATAATGTCTTTTATAGCTGATTTTCCTCTCATCCGAGAGCCAATCAATAATCACACAGAGCCCTTAATTGTCACGATAACCTACTTCCTTAAACGTAAATGAGCATGAACAACTTTTCCCGTCAAAAAAAAAAAAAGCTGATATGATTCAAACACTCCCCAGCCGGGCTCAAGGCGGCCGGGTCCCCAGCCCTTCAGCCACAGGACGCAGACGTTTTCGTTTTTTTCCAATTAGAAAGGCAAAAATACGGCCTCTCTGCTGATCCGCATGCTAACGCTACCGGGGCTGAAACCGACGCGTTTAATGACAGTGGCATCTTGTTGTCGTGACCCCTGCGTGTTCTCCGTGCGCTTTTCTTTCGGTTTCCCGGTTTCTTAACAGCGTGCAGGCGTGGAGGGCATTTACCTTTTCACACACCGCACGCTTTACACTTTTCCCCATTGTTTCAGTTTTTAGTTTTATGGTTTTTTAGAGAACAGATTTAAATGCCCTGTCACCAAATCCGTTCTGATTCTTACCCTAGCACTGTGCTGAGGGGACCCTTCCTGCCCCTCCCCCGATGACACACAGCCCTCTTCCTCTTCTAGGACACTCCTGCTATTGCTACTTTGTCCTTTCAAGCTTTTCATTCCTCTTTCATCTGTGAACGTTTTATTTTTCCCAGATGGTTAGCCTGTCATGCCAACCCTATTTATTAAAGGATAGAAGTCTTTTTATTTTTTTTATTTTTAATCCTCACCTGAGGTTATGTTTATTGATTTGAGAGAGAGAGAAACATCGCTGCAAGAGAGAAACATCCATCAGTTGGCTCCTGTACACGCCCCAACCAGGGATCGAACCCGCAACCTAGGTATGTGCCCTGACCTGGAATCAAACCCGCAGTCTTGTTGGTGTCCAGGACAAGGCTGCAACTGACTGAGCCACCCAGCCAGGGTGGAAATCTTTTCAAATGTATGACATATAACTTACAGAGTATCCACGGAATAGACTATATTAGCCATCAAAAAGAACAAGTGAGCCTATATGTACCGACCCGGGAAGGTGTCCACAGTACCCTACCAAATAAAAAATTCAACTGGCAGAGCAGTGTGTAGGCATGTAGCATGTGAGCCCAAAGCAAAGGTCCTATGTGTGTACCTGTTTGTGTGCGTACATACATATACACACAAGCATACTCTGTTGTCCTTCTTGGGTTCCTCCCCTTTGACTTCCAAATGTTGGAAATCTTGGGACTTGGTTTTCAGTCTATTATATTTCTACCCACGAGACCTTCCTAAATGATTTCATCTAGACCCAGGGCTTTCAATAGCTACCCTTGACTTCCAAATTTATATTTCTAGTCTTACCTCCCTCCTGAGTTCTTGGCAATTATGTCCACTGCTGAGTAGGTACACGGTTGTCAGATAGGAATGCTTTGGGCTGCAAATAATAGAATACTCGAGGAACGAAGGATTAAGCATTAAGGACACTTAATTGTATCCCAGGGCAAAATATTTAGAGGTAGATTCCAGGGCTGGTGATGTGGCTCGGCAGTGTTATTTTTTTAAGAAGTTAGGTTCTTGCATGCTGCTCCACTATTGTTAGCAAGCTACCTCAGAGTCAAAATATGGCTGCCACAGCTCCAGCAATTGCACTCGTGTTATGGAAGCATGCCCAAGGCCATGCAACTTACCTGAAAAAGCAAAGCTAGGGTTTGATCAGAGGCCTGAGAACCCTTGAAATGCGATTGCTACATCCCCAGGTGAGCGATCTAAGCACCGCCTTTGGGGTGTGCCCGTGTGTACAAGTGTTCAGTTTCAACCCGATGCAGCAAAAGATGAAAACACATTCCCAGTAAGTCAGGAAAAAAATCAAATATGTACCTCATCACCACCACTACTCGTTATTATAGTGGAGGGTCTAGCCAGCATGATAAGACAAGAAAAAAGGAAGGTATAAATATTGGGGAAGTAGAGGCAAACCCCATTTAAGAAGTTAATTGTATTGTGATAACATCACTATTAAACAACTAGAAATTTTCATGTAAAAAAAGGCTCTCATTTACAAGAGCAACCAATATGTTTAACCACCCGGGAAGGAACCTAGGTAAGGCACGTGTGAGGTCTACATAAAAGATGGTCGGTGTTTATGGAGAGTGCCAGGCCTGCCTAACGGGGGACATGGGCCGGGGTCCGGCATGACAAGACTCAGTATGGCAAAAATGTCACCCGCCCCCCTAAATACCTATAAAGTCGAGTCGAGGCATCGGTCATCAAAATTCTAAATGGAGTTTTCAAAAATTCATTTAGAAGACATGATTCTAAAATTCCTATGAAAGAGAAGAGGTAACACATTAGCTAAGAAAAAGTTTTAAATAAAGTTACTCTACCGCATATAAATATACCTACAGAGATGAAAGAGATAAGGGGTTAGAGTGGGAAGTATCAAACGGAACAGAGTTATGCCTTGGTTCTGAAAAACGGACCATCGATACGTGGGAACTCAGAGTATGATAAAAGGGGCACTTCACATCAATGGAAAAAATAACCTAATAAATGCGGGGGGGACAGCTGGCTATCATTTGGGGACAAGTATGCTTCGACTCTTACCTCACCATATACAAAAGTAAATTCCAAAAAGATGAAAGCAAAATGTAAAAACCAACAGTACAAAAATACCAGAAAAGTATGAAATATGTTTATGATCCTGGGCTAGAGAAGGCTTGCCTCGTCAAGATTTGAACACAAAAAGTCTAACCCTGGTTGGTGTGGCTCAGTGGATTGAGTGCTGGCCTACAAACCAAAGGGTCACTGGTTCAATTCTTGGTCAGGCGCATGCCTGGGTTGTGGGCCAGGTCCCCAGTAGGGGGCGTACAAAAGGCCACCGCACATTGACGTTTCTCTCCCTTTTTCTCCCTCCCTTCCCCTCTCTCTAAAAATAAATAAATAATCTTTTTTTTTAAATCCAAAAGTTTAGGAAAAATGGACAGATTTGACTACATAACCATGTAACGCTATTATACGGCACAACGCCTTGTTTTTCTTTCCCCAGAGGCACTTGCCCGCCCAGCGCTTCAGACACCGGGAGGAGCTGCAGGGGAGAGAGGAAGAAAAACTCCCTTGACCCACGTGGTCAGGAGGACCTTCTGTAAGAATGTTCGCCTGCAGCCTTGAAGAGTCAGTGTCATAAACAGAGGGTGTGAGTCTACAATGAAGAGAGACTAAAATTCATAATAACCACTGCAATTTATGAACCTTGATTGGATGGTGGTCTTTTAAAAAACCATCAAATATGGGACACTTGGGGAATTCTGAATCTGAAGTGCATGCGCCTGGAGAGTTGCTGTCAATTTTCTTCGGTGGGTGACGGTTTCTGAGTAAGGCAGGCAAATGTCTTTATTCTCAGAAGACACAAGAGGATTTACACTCATTCAGCAACAACAAATAATAACAGTAACTACTGTAAGGTGTAGGCAAAGGGTATATAAATGTTCACTTGCTATTCTTTTCACGTACCCAGGTTTGAAAATTTCCAAAATAAAACTTGGAGAATATATTGAATTAGATCAAGCGTGACAATGAGCTGGCCTCACGGTGGGCTGTGGAAGTGAATGACAGAGCCCACCGCCCCGATCCGAGAACCGGGAAGCCACCAGGACCGCTGGGGACGCCAGCCTCTGGAATTTTGTGCTGGTTGTTCCCTTGCTTTTTTGAAAAAACAGCTTAGCTAAGCCATACACCATGTTGGTTTTGCTTGTTTCTGAGTTTTATAAAACTGAAGTCATATTTTTTCCCCCACTTGACAGATTTTCCAAGATTTGCCCACGGTGTATGTCGTGGAAGTTCACGCATTGGTATTTTCCAGAATGTGAGTAAGCCACGGTTTATTCGTTCATGACCCCCTCGGTTGACCTGGGTTCCCGGCGGTTGCCATCGCCAACCAGCTACCGAGAATATTCTCGCTCACATTTCCAGCACCCGCGCCCGGGAGTTCTACTGGGCGCGTGGTCGTCACGTGAGCGCTCCAGCAGCGTTCGAAAATCAGTGTCCTCATGCAACTTTTAAAGTTGAAATCCCAATCTTTTATCTTAACTTTACGAGTTGAAAAGGATACACGTTCGGCACATTGTAAATGGGAACATTTTAAAATAAAGTGATTACAGTATCTTTTAATTTTTGGAGGTAGTTTTATTTCATTGTATTCCAAAGACAGCCTCCCAACCAGTCCTATGTTACAAGGAATATAGAAAAAAATAGAGAATTTAGTCAAAGAGAGAAAGCAGAAGCAGGCCCCATCCGATGGTTAACGGCTAATAAATATCTCATTATTTGCCTCACTTCACAGATAGCTCTGATAGCTCTTCAGGCCACAGCATTTCACAAAAATGTGTCCGGTGGAATACAGGGCCGTGGCGAGTTAGCATCCATCACCATCCTATTTAAAACCACATGAGCGGCTCTTCAATACTCAGAAATCTTACCCTGCTCCATTTTTTTTCTTGAAATCATACTTTCATTCCCTTCTCCCCACAAAATTTTATCCTAATAGCTGTATCCTTAAAGGTCACTTATTGATCACCTGTTATGCTTCTCTGCAGGGCAACTGTGTGTGTGGCATGGATTTTTAATTTATTTTACCTTCCTGTGACCCCGTTTCTCTAACTGTTAAACATCCTTTGTAACGATGTACCTACCAGCTGGTGGCTAGATTAGTCCCTCTTCCCTGCCATTGAAAACAATGAATTGGAGACTCCCCGACTCCAAAAAGATGCATTAGACCATCCTTCGTCATTCGCTTTCCAACCTGGACGGCCGGGTCTCTCTGCACCTTTGTCTGACAGCCTAGAATAGATTCTACAGGCTGGGCGAGGCGCCCAGCGAAGGAGCCGGGCGTGGGGAAGGGGAGGCAGAGGCCGCCGGCCTCGTGAAGGTAGAGCAGTAGAGAGGAGGCACATTTGGAAGCCTGTCCGAACAGATTCCATTAAAACCATCAGTCTTCTCATTACCGCTCGGAAGGCCTCTGACGCACCCCCATGCGAGACCACTGTTCTGGAATCCAGACCCAAAGGGAGGCTGCTGAGCGGGAGTCCGCGGCCTTTAACAGACCGACTTCGCGATTGTTTCCTAACGTACGGAGTTGGCTTCCCACCAGCCGGCGCGAGCCTGCCGGCCCCCGCCTTTCTGCTGCCACGTGTATAGTCAGACTTTTTAATTTTTGCCCACCTGGTGGATGTAAAAGGGTATTTCACTGTGGCCCGAGTTGAGTCCCTCTGGTTGTAACGGAGACTGAGCACACGCTCCTGAATTTACCTGTCAGTCACGTGTCTCATCTATGAAATGCCTGCTCGTTACGTTCTTTCCTACTTTTTTCCTGATTAGTTTCTAGTTCTCTTTCACTAATAGCATTGTCCTAGGATTACTGTCCTTTGTACCAATTTCTTGCAAAGAGTCTCTTCTGGTTTGTGGCTCTTTTCTGACCCTCTCACTGCTGAGCGGTGCGCATTGCACCCGGTTGAAGAAATCCTTTCCCTTTGAAAAAATATTCTTCTCTATTTGCTTCTAAAACTTTTGTCTTAAACATCAACACCTTTAATCTACTCATAATGAATATGTGTGTGGGGGGTGGGGGTTGTCAGGAAAGTATTCAGTTCATTTTTTTTCTGGAGAGATGATCGGTTCCATCGTTTTTACTTATTGGGAATTCTGTGAGAAATCAAGTTTACATATATGCCTGAGGCGTATGTCCTGGGCTTTCATTTCTGTTTCACTGTTCAATTTGTCTATCCCTGTGACAATGCTACATTGCCTTAATTACCAGAACCTTATGAGGCTTGATATCTTGTAAGATACATCCTTCACTTTATTTTCTTCCTTGGGTGTGTCATGGTTATTCTTAAAGCAAGTTCTTCTAAACCAGTGGGGGATAACTGACACTTTTATGACATTGAATACTTCTATCCACAACCACGGTGTCTCTCTCCATTTATTCTGATACTCTAAGTATTTTATATTGTGTTGTTCTTAAACGTCTTTCATAAATATGTTTTTGTCCTCCCCTTCATCCTTATGTCTTTTATTTATTTTTCTTATCTTACTGCTTTGGTTAGTACCTCTAGTTACAATGTTCAATAAAAGTAGCAATAATGATTATCCCATTCATTTTTAATAGTAAAGTATCTTGCTTATTGCTTAACAAGTTTAAAATAGACTGAGAGAAGGTCTCTCCCCAACATCCAGAGGGTAGATCCCCATCTCTCTTATTCACAGCTGCCTCCCCAGACCCTCAAAGAGCGTCTGGCTCACAGTGGCCACTCAGTCATTATTTATTGAATGGGAGAACTTCCTCCAGTCATGGATGAATGTCCACTTGGTCTTACAAATTGTTTAATATTATATAAGTTTTTACATTATTTTTAGATTATAAACTGTGCTAACTTGAAGAGTTACACTGGTACTTCATTTTGGCTTTCATGTGTTCCTCTTTGAACAATTTATATGTTCATTAGCATATAACCCTTCCAATGGCTTCCTGTACCATTTGGATTTTGAAATAAAATCCAAAATTTTTTCCCAAGTCCCCCAAGGCCTTCCACGGTCAAGTGCCTGGCTACCTCTGTGGCCCCATTGTCCCACCACGCTCCTTGTCAGTTTGCTCAAGTCACAGCAGTCTTCTTGCAGGTCCCTCTGCCTGGAACACTCTTCCCCACAGTCATGTCTCCTTGGCTTGTTTTGAGGAGCTACCCGTCGCCTTATCAGCAAGGTCGCCTTTGACCTTCCCATCGAAACAGTACCTCCCACTCCTCACCTCCCTGCTCTGCTTTATTCTCTTTCCCATCCCTGATATGTCTCCAGACATCTGGCGCTACAGCACATTCACTGATGGGTTTGTTTTGTGTCAGTCTCACCCGCAGAATGCAAGCTGGGACAGAAACTGTGTGTGGCTGCCCATAAGTGCCCCATAGCGATTTGTGGAATCCATGAGTTTGCTTGTTACCTTCCGTGAGTTGTCCATCCAGCCCTTTCCCACTTACCTTTCCCTTTTATTCTAGTTCTTTGCGTGGAAACATATTACTCCACCTTGTCGTGTTTCTTTCTTTCTTTCTTTCTTTTTATTTTATTTATTTATTTTTAGACAGAGGGAAAGGGAAGTAGAAAGAGGAGGGAAACATCAATGTGTGGTTGTCTCTCATGCACCCCCAACTGGGGACCTGGCCCGTAACCCAGGCACGTGCCCTGGCTGGGAATTGAACCGGCGACCTCCCAATTCACAGGCCAGCGCTCAATCCACTGAGCCACACCCGCCAGGGCCACCTTGTCATGTTTCTGACAAGTATTTTTCCCAGTTGTTTCTTACCTTTTTAATTGTTTTATGATCTTTTTTAATAAACAGCTTTGGTTTCTCATGCAGACAGAGTCGTGATTCTTTCCTGGTGTGCTCCCACGCAGCAAATAATGACTCAGCTAACCTTCTTTCCCAGGTTTTGAAGGTTTCCTTCCAGGCGCCAGACCCTTTAATCCATCCATAATGGATCTTCGGTGAGGCGGGAGGTGAAGATCTGTTCTGTCTTTCCCCCCAATTAGCCAGTTTCCCCAAATACCGCAGAGGCCACGGCTCCCTTTTCTGCAACTTCATGGAGCCTTCTTTAGCATAGACGAAACGCTCACATTTTTAAAGTCTATTTCTGAGCGATGTGACCTCTTGATGTAATCGGATGTGACGGAAGGCAGCCAGCCTGTCTGGGTGTAAACCCTGGATCTACCCCTTACCAGCAGTGTCCCCGTGGGAAGGCACCTCACCTCTCTGTGCCTTGGTTTTCTCATTTGCCTCATGGGGACGAGAATAACACAAGATTGCCACTTGGTAGGCCCCAAAATTCCGGCAAATACCAGCAATTTTGTATGCTTACACGTAATACCCAGCTTGCGGGTTTGCAGTGAGGATTCAGCTAATTGCTAAATGTCAAGCGCTCGGGAGAGGGCCCCTCCCCCTCTAAGGGACATTAGAGGTTCATTCGGGCTACAGCAACTGCGCCTCCTCATTATGCTTCCATGTAAAGCCCCCCAGGTGTGTTCTTCTGCTGCTGCTTCCAGATGTACCTGAGAATCACGTGGTCCAGTTTCAGGTGCTTCTTCTGGGATTCAGATCGGGATTGCATTGGGGTGATCGGTTAATGGGGGGGGGCACTGACATCTTGACAATCCTTATCCTCCCACTGGCCACACATGGGTCTCCCATCGGCTCGGGGTCCCCTGATGTCTCTCCACAGGGGGAAAGGGACAGGGCAAGAGAGGGAGGAGCAGGGCGCAGTGTGCCCGGGAACTCCCCCACCTGGTCTGGAGGGTCTGACAGAGGGCTGGGGGTGGGGGCGCCCGGGGCTCATCTCACCGAATCATTATTCTGAGACCAAGCAGCGCCCCCTGAAGAATCATGCCGATGGGAGGTTTTCCCGCAAGCCCCCACCCCCCCCACGATGCCCTAGCGGCAGTAGTGGAAGCGCCGAGATGCTGGCTACAGGCTGAATGACTCAGAAGTCGTGGACTTGGCTACATGTGTCCAAAGTAGACTGTAAAGCCCTCCACATCCTTGCCGGTCGAATGGGGGAGCTGCACAGGGTGGAGGGGCTATTATTATTATTATTATCTGTTATTATTCATTCTTTCTGAGAAAGCGTCCCAAAGGCCCAAGTGGCCAGGTAGAGACAGAAGTGAGCATAGCCCCCTCAAGGGCTCTGGGTGGCCCCGAGAAAACCACCCCCAAGACGCAGCCACACCAGAGGGCATTTTGGCCCCGAGCCCAGGGCAGTGGGGTGTCAAACTGGTTAACTGTGGTGCAGCCTCTGCAGAGGGGGCGGCGGCCTGGGAGGGGACAGGACTCCCACGAGGTGGGACTACGCTGCATCCGAGCTCAGCTCTCCACCCAGGTGCCCACGGCGCTGCCCGGCGACGCCTGGCTGTGGCCGCCAAGCTCCAGGGACGAGATGGTTCCTCCCACTTCCGAAGAGCATGGGGCTCCTACGTGGGAGCAGGAGCTGGAGCCAGTGGGCATCCGAGCTGAGGAACCAAGTGACCTCTGGGGGTACTGAGCTCTAGTCAGCTGGTCTGGGACCCAAGCACTGCCGTGCGGACTCTGCCCAGACCCAGGCCGCTCCGGTGTGGAGTCGCCGCCTCCTGGGGCGCTGGGAGAGGCCTTGGTTAACGGGACTCGTGCACCCAGGCTCCTCTCCCCGGGCACTTTCTCAGCCACTTCGGCTGGGGGCCAGGGGACCAGGGCCTCGTGCTCTGAGTCTCAGGGCCCCGTGACCTCCCGCACTGGAAGTTCTGAGTGCCCAAGGGAGTGTCCTGCACCGCAGTGCCTGTTGGGTCCCCAAGCTGAGCACAGTGCCCACAGACGTGTTTGCAACTAAGGACAGCTCCACCTTCCTTGAGGACACTTGTGGCTGACACAGGACTGGGTCATGGTTCTGGCATTCTTGGGACAGTCCGCCACCACAAAGTGTTGTCCTGCCACAATGCCACACACGGGGGGACGAGGGAGCTCTGCATGCAGGTGGCAAGTGGCGGGGGTTAGCCAGGCGGCTTCCCAAGGTGCTCTCGGGGACGGGGCGGTCCCCTCCTCTCAGCCCATGGCCTCCGCTTCACTGCAGAACTGCCTTCTGGAGAGAGAGTAATTAGAGGGAAGAATGAAAACCCCTGGCTTTACAAATGGGATTTTGCAAAATGAGGCTGAAAGATGAATCTGTCTCCACTATTATTCATTAAGGAAAGTCCTTTATAAATCCCAAATTAACAATTTCTCATTTAAAGATGGGTGATTATCCTTCTTTTCTGGCAATTTATAGCTTTCAAAATGCTGAAACACGAAAATTATCGGGGGGAAAAATTTCAGCCGTGGTCATGGGAAATGGAAATCCACTTTGACACTATTGATAAACATTTAAAAAATGATCAATACTCTTAAGTCCAAAAGTCATAATCACATACACACGCACGTTAAATGACTGCTTTGGTAACACACCCTGTTCCCAAGGGGTCGCGGGAAGCAAGGTCCCAGCGGCACAGTGACCCGGCTGGTTAACCGGCTAGCTGGCCAGGTCTTACGCAGCTCGGAGACCCTTGACTAAGAACAGTGACAACACAGAGTGGAAGTCTCACCTTTGCTTTCCTGGGGCCCGGCTCCGACAGCTTTCTGAGGTATCCAGTAGCCCCCCGGAAGGAGGTGGGTGTCTACCCAGGGTGGGGGCCCTGGTGCAAACACCAGCAATGATGGGGACGGACTTTCTGAAACGAGACTTGACATCCTGACTCCTAATTGGCACACTTACTGGTGTCGGTGCACACTCCCGCCTCTACCCCAGGCCACCCTCGGGGACCCCAGCTCCGGGTCTAAGCTGTCCCAGCAGCTCCCGCCCCTTAGCACCTGTGGGTAACTGAGGCCATTCAGTTTTATGGGAAAAATTGGGTCAAAATGGTCTTCGTGGGCTGAAGAGGTGCGGAGCCGTCCTACCGAGGCGTCTCTTGGCACAGGGTCACCAGCCCACATGACTGTCACCCTGCATGGCCTTCGGGCTCCTGGTGGGCAGGGAGCACGGGAGTGGGATCTGGGACCTGTTTGCTGAGTGAGTGAGGAGGGTGCCACCGACCTGGCCCATCTGCCCAAAGGACAGACCTGAAGGACAAGGCCTGAGCTCTGGCGGGACAGGCCTGGGTGGGGCAGGTAGACAGGCTGTCGACAAAGAGCTTGAGTGACCCTGACCCCAAGGAGGCGCCGTGGAGGAGGAGCAGGGATGAGGATGGACAGTGGCTAACACTGAGTCTCCGCGTGCCCAGTGGCCAGGTGGGGGCGGCCCCGCTGCGGCTGAAGGTGAAACTGAGGATGGAGCGTTCATGGTCCAGGGACCGGAGCCCAGGTGACCTGAGACCGCAGCCTACGTGGGCTGCCACTGGAGTCTGACCTGCACTTCATCCGTGGTACATCACCGACCTGCCCAGAAACCCAGGTGTCTTGAAGACGGGCCCCTGTGCCAGGTCATCGGGTGGCGCGAAACGAAGGCTCAGGTGGGGGAACTGGTTTTGTCCAGGTTGGCTAAGGGGGATCTCTGCTGGGATCTGATTTCCCCTCCAGTGCTCTCTCCTGCATGATCTACCCAGCTTCAAATACATATGTGGATTCTGCTCAGAAGAAAAAGGGAGACTTGAAACAGGGCCCCTCACCCCCGGGGCCCCCACCCCACCACCCCACAGCCACCAGCAAGGGCTGTCAGAGTCTGTCTCCCCATCCATTTCCCACCAGCAGCCTCTGCCTCCCACCTTTTACTCAACAAGCCAGAGGCCCCACCTGGCCGCTGACCCCGGGGCCTGCTTGCGTCCCCGTGGCCTTGGCTTCAGCACCCAAGGCTTGTGGAGAGAGCCCGGGGTTTCGGGAGATGCGGGTCCCATGTCAGAGGCCCCTTCCTCGAGGTCTGGCTGCTCCGTCTGCAGACGGGAGCCTGACACTTGCCCATCCCCCCCGCCCCCCGCAGCTATGAGACCTGAGTGGGCAGTAACGCTCGGGTCCAGGGTCGGCCTTTCTGCTTCTACTTGCATCCTAGGCCCCCACTACCTGGCTGCCCCGAGAGGCCACAGGAAGTTGTCACACAGTGCCACCCATCACGGGTTCTGATGGCCTACCCTCCCCTGCCTGCACCGAGGCCCATCCAGGCAGGGTGGGGTCAGCCCTTCCCCTCGGCTTTTGTCATTCAGAGCCCTCGGCGTTCCCTGGAGGGGGGGTGCGGGGTGGGGGGCGGGCGGCCACTTCCAAACTCGCCAGGCCTCTGCTTCCTGCGGAGTCCCGGCTGGGCCAGGTGCGACTGCGGAGGTCGGCCCAGGCGGGGGAGAGGGGGGCGGGCGGGAGGTGAGGGATGGAGTCAGCCCAAGCCAGGGCAGGGGGCAGGCTTAACAGGGTCAGTTCTGTGTAATCCCATTCCAGCCTTTGTCATTCCAGGCGGCCGCTGGGCCCGAGCTGGGGGGCCGCGTCCTTTAAGATGATGCGCGCGGCCACACCAGAGACAGACCGGCATGACAAAGGCCAGGAGGGACCCAGTGGCAGGGAAATAAAGAGATGAAGGCTTGTGGGGGCAGGGGTGGGGTGGCCAGCCTGACGTCGGCCTCCAAGGCTGCGCCCTGCCGCAGGCTTCAGCTTGGGCCCTAGGCCGCTCTCCAGCCGTGGGCGCGCCTTTGGACCGGCCCCAGTTTGACGCTCCGGGCCCCGGCGCGTAACCCCGGCAAGGTCACACCGGGGCCAGGATTCTCCGCGGGTTGGACGCCCCCGCCCCCACAACTTCCCCATCTCCCTCAAGCTGCGGGGCCTTGATGTGCCTGGACCTCTTCCCCCTCTCTCTCGAGGCCCATGCCGCCCACGACGGTGCACACAGGTCCGGGGTCCCCGCGTGGTCTGGCGGCCTCAGTTCCCTCTCCCTTGCCGGGCCCGTTGCTCAGCAGTAGGCCAGGACCTGGTCCAGGCAGGGCACGGAGGGCAGGCCTGACGGCGGCCCTAGAAGGGGGTCAAGGGCCCACACACGTGTTGGGAGGGACTCCTTGCTGTGGGAGCTGGCGGGTGGTGGTGGTGGACTGTGGGTGCAGATGGGCCCAGACCCGGGGAGAGGGAACAGGCAGGGCGGGGCGAGTGGGTGACGGCCGAGGTGAACTCCGGAGGGGGTCATCCCCGAGACCAGCAGGGGTGGCTCCACTCAGGAGGTGGAGGGGGGTGTGTAGGGAGAGCCCAGAGACCAATGGTGGGGCGTGGTCTAAGGAGTGGGGCGCGGGGGCCAGAGATGAGGCCCGGGGTCTCCAGACAGGGCAAAGTGTTAGGGGTAGAACTCGGGGGCGCAGGCCCAGTGAAGGGGCTTCCCGCCGGTGAAGGTGTAGTCGGAGAGTTCCGGGAGCCCAGAGGCGCAGACTCGCGTGCAGAGGAGACGCTCCCTTTTGCCGGGACTGGGCGGGCATTTCCGGCTCCTCCAGGGGGGTCGGACCCTTGGCTGCGCGGGACCGGGAAAGCAGAGGAACTAGGCCAAGCAGGGCTGGACGCAAGAGCGGGATGGCACATACACCAACGCTCACACGCGCTCGCACCCGTGCGCGCGCGCACAGCCCTGCTCCTTGCAGAGCCAGCTCCCTGGGGAGGGATGCGCTCGCAGGGACCGATGGTCCGAGCTACAAATCTGAGCGGCTTCGGGGGCAGCAGCACCTCTCGCTGACCCAAGAGTCAGCAACGAGGTTCCTAGTCCCCAGGCTGCGACTTGACCCCCGGCAGCCCCGAGACCAGTGGCACCTCTCGCCCAGCCGGCACTAGGCCTCTCGGGGCTTCCCTGGGGGTGGCTCCGCCTCTCCAGTGGCGCGGAGCCAGCAGCCCCCAGCGCGACCGTGCGGGGGCCGCAGTGCCCGCGCGATACTCTCCGCCCAGTGTTTCGGACCTGAGGCCCCTGGAGGTGAATGCTCTTCCTGACCTTTCCCCGAAGCCACGAAGGATGGAAGTCAGCTTAGGTCTCTCACTTCTGAACTGCTCAAGTAGGCAATCAATTTTTATGATGTAATTTATAATGTATGCAGGTTGTCTTCACACATATGGTGTTGCTTCTGTGTGCCGAGACTTCAGGTGCTTTATTGCTCAGACGGTGAGATCTGCATTCATGTTTGGTTACAAAGATCATATTTCTCCTGCTTGCACCATAAGGGCCCGAAATGAAGATGAATGCTTCCTCCCTTTGCCCATGCCGCTCCAGGAGACCCCCAGCAGCAGCTCCCCCCTAAAACCCAGAGGCCAGGGACCCCAGAGCCCCGGCACCAGCACCGAGCCTGAGGGAAGGCGGCTGTGCCGTGCAGGGCTTGCCGGGAAGCCCTGGCACACCGGAGGGTCCAAACAGGCTACCTGCTCGGGCTGTGCAGGTCTGAACACAGGCCGGAAGTCCACAGAGACAGAAAGAGGGGCACGTGCATAGGATCCTACTTCTGAACGTGGCTACTCGGCCGCGCGGACACCCAAGTCTCCCACAGGTGAGAGTCTGCGCCAGGAGCTCCGAACGTGCAGCCGTGGGGCAGCCACTTCTGACCGCCAGTGGGAACTGGAAAGGCCCGGAGGCCTGAACCAGGTGGTGACCAGATCCCGAGGCTGCCAAAGTGTCCCTCCCGGCTTCCAGCGCATCCGGAATCCTGTGCCCAGGGGGATCGCGTGGCTCGGCTTGGGACTGGCCCGGGGCCGGAGGGGGCAGGCACAGAGGCCCTCTGCGAGGCCTGTGGGCTGCAGCTGAAATGATTAAGCTAATTAAGCCCGAACAAACAGAACGAATAAACGCAAGCCCGGGCGGACACTGCCCCGGGGAGAAGGGGCCTCGTGAAATGCAGGTGCCGGTGTCAGCGACGCGCGGAGTGGAGCGGGGCGGCCTGGCGCAGACAACCAGATGCTCACCCGGCTGGCTGGTCCTATGAGGCAAATCCGGTCTGGAGAGGACATGGAGGGCCCCACCGACGCCATTGAGCTGAAAAGGCCCTGAGAAAGATCCCCCATGGGGCTGAAGACTAGGAGGCGAAAGCTGGGCTAGGAAGCAGGCACTGAGTCTCCAAAATTCCAGGGCACATCGGCGCTGGGGAAGGTTCAAGCACTCTTGACCCAGGCGCCTGCCAGGGGTGCCCCTCGCCTTTGCAGGGAGCTTGGGGAGGAGGTTCCCTGACGCCCCAGACCAGTCTAAAGAGGGCCAGGCCGGGGACACGAAGATGTGGCTGCTGGTTTTCAAAGTGCCCTCTGTTCTCCAAAGGGTGGGGGGAGGGGAGCTAGGGCAGAGGGTCGCCTGGTGGAGGAGCTGTTGCAGCAGGGTGGGGGTGGGGGCTTGAACCCCTGCTTGGGTTGGTAAACACGGGTGGGAGCAGATCACAGGGCCCTAGTGCACGGCGAGGTGCAGGGGGTTGGGGGGGAGGTCCACGGTGCTCCCAAGCGTAATTATTTGATCTGCAGATGTAAGTGGAATTTATTGTAACAACAAATATAGTGATGTCAAAACCCAACCTTGGATTAAAGCCGGCAGCCAAAGGGGAAGTGTATTAATTTCCAACAGCATCTCAGGCCAGAGCCTATTAGAACAAGCTATTCTTCAGGCCCCCCCATCAGAATTAATCATTGGGAGTTAATTTGAAGCTCAGACAAGTTGCTGTTAATTTAGTGCAGGGAGGACGGGATGGAATAAAAAGCGGAGGTGCTGGCCGAGCCTCGTGGGTCTCATTAATCAGCCAGCTGAGACGGCCTGGCTTGATTACAATTTGCAAAAAAATTCATTAGGGCCCGGGCGATTGACAATTTTTCTCTCTGCCTGTGATGTGACTCATTAGGCAGCCAAATGAAAGCCATGATGACGGCCGTGATGACAGCAGCCATCAAGCGCTGCTTGTTTATCTTCCCTCGGTCTGTCTCTCGGGCATCGGCCTCCACCGGGCTCTCCGGGGCGCCCCAGCGGTCACGGGTTTGGGAGGAGGGGGACAGCGCCCTGAGGGGGCAGGACGGCCCTCAAGGCCCTGGCCCTCTCCTCCTCTTGCTTCCAAGGGGCAAGGATCACGCAGCTGGGGAGGGCCAAGGAGCTGGGCCCCCGGGTCGGGGCTCCCCGAAGGCAGCCCCCCATTCCGAGGGAGCTTCGCCTTCCCACGGGGTTTGCGTAGCCAAGGCTTCAGGCCTCTTTCTGCCTCCTGTCCCTGCCACCGTCTTTTGGTGGAGGGTAGGGGTTACACCTGTCATGCTGGGAGAATGGGGGGGCGCTCCAGGATCTGTAAGAGTGCCCTGCTTTCAGTACCCAGGGTTCCTCCCCCAGACCCAGAATGTTGGGTGGGGACGCCCCGGCCAGGGAGGGTGCAGCCCCCCAGGTCCTACTGGAGGTGGAGCCTATGCCACAAGCCACAGTTCTGCGGGGGGGGGGGGGCACATTTCCACCGGACACTGACTGGCCCAGGTGTGCGTGGGGTGGGGTGCGGTGGGAGTGGGCGGGGCCGGTGCCTCTTAGGGTGACGACGGCCAAGGCAGCGGGCTTCTGGCCAGTGGAGACCTGCCGGAAGCGGAGGACACCAACCAGCCACCCGAGCACGCGCAGTGGGACGGCCTTGCAGATCTTGCACCAGGGCAGGCAAGGACCCCAGCGCACCCACCACCTGCAGGCCTCAGGAGGCTGGGCAGGGAACAGCAAGGAGCTTCTGTAGCTCCCTGCACCCCAGAGTTGGCCGAGGCCCTCGGAGGACCGGCCAGTCCATTTTATTGTGCTCAACCCCCAATTCTGGGCCATTTACCACCACGGGAAATCTTGGAAACGTGGCAGGAAACGGTAACTCAGTTGCACCTGGCGCTCGCCTTGCACCTGAAGTTCGGCGGTGAGCCTGGGTCCCCAGGCACCTCCGCCGCAGGGAGGTGACGTGTTGCAAGCCGCATAAATTAAGTCAATATTAGTATTGACCCACGGAAACGTGCTTCCCCTTCTCGGGCTGAGAGCTGGTGGGTGGTGTGCGCCAGTGCTCGCAACCCTCTCTCCCCGACCTCCATCCGGGAGGCTGAGGTTGGCGAAGCCACTGGCTTCTCTTCGCTCTTTGGACCGCTGGTTTCAAGGCTTCAGAGCTCTGGCACCAGGCTCACCCTCTCCGCGCCCCTGGGTCACCCCTGTCCTGTCCACGGCAGTCTCTCCCGTGGGCCTGGATGCTCGAGCCTGGTCGGGCGCTTAGGGTTCGGAAAGAAGCCGGCAGAATGGGCCGGGCTCCGGGGCTCGGTACTGGGGTGGGGGTGGGGTGGGGGCGGTAGGGTTGGGGAGGCACGCGCACCCCTCCCGGTCCAGTTGTCGGCCAGCTCTCCTGTGCCTTGGCCGGTCTGCCCCAGGTGGCCCGCTTTCCTCTCCCCTTCCCCCTTTCTGCTGCTGACCGCCCCGGTGCCCAGACACTGGGACGGTGGTCGGGTCCCGCCCCCCTCGGACCCCGCCCGGAGAGGGAGGTGCCCGGGCCGCGGGCGCTCGCAGCCCGCCTCCGCCTCTGAGCCTAGCGCTGCAAGGAAGCCCAGTTTGGCTGACAGGGTTTCTGCATCTGTCGGAAGATAACCCCCAGCCTGATTTACGGCCGCTCGGCCCTGCCGGCTGAGCAAGCGCCACTTCTTTTCAGGTCGGGGATTTTTGTAAGGAAAAGCGTTTCCTCCCTGGCCGGAGTCGATTCAGAACATCAGGAGTTTGGGCAAAGCCCCCTACGCCCACACTCTCGCTTTCCCTCCTGCCGGCGCCAGCCTCTGAGGCATTGACTAAGCTGTGCAAAAAGGGGGATGTTAGATTTCTAAGGTGAAAAATTGGTTTTCTTAAATTTATCGCCCCACTGGGGCTCTTGCTTTCCAAATGAAAACCTGGTAAGGTGCCTTAGGGCTGACTTCCAGCCAGTCTGAGAACTGGCCAGGGGACGTTTGTCCCATACAGGTCCCAGGCCAGCTGCCCTCCACACAGTCAGATCGGGACACACTCAGGAGACCCAGGCATTGGTCTTTTGTTTTCTCCCCCTCTCTCTCCTTTTTATTATTCACAAGACTGGGATTGTTGAAATGTCATAAGTTATAAGAAAATAAGCTACATTGAAATAAATTAAACACAACGGAGACGTGCTTCAGACATGGCTCAGACAGGACACGCAACCCCAGGAAAGAAGACCAGGCAGAACCAAAGCAAAGCAGATTTCCAGACCGCCCCCAAACGTCTGCTTTTCAGTCAACTAAAAAAAGCCAGAATAGAAACAAAAAGAAGTGTCAACCCCAGTGTGTGTTCTTGCATGTCATGTTTACCTTTGGAAAAGTGGGGACAGGTGGCGGCTATGGGTGGCGGGTTACGGCAGAGGTTCTGTTTTCTTCTGGAATGTGAGTGGAGAATATTACTGGGTGGTGTGGTCCTATAACTTTCAAAATACTGTAGCCGAGATCCAGTCGCTATAGATTATCTATGTACAAAGTAGGGTAGCATAATAAATATTCAGTGCGTCTTCAGCTGTAGCCCCTCGGAAAGCAGTCTTTCACGCCTGTTTAATGGATACACTCTGAATTTACTTGGGGTGTCCAGAGTTGGGGGTGACCGAGTTGCGCGCCCCGCGGGGCGCGGTGCACCCTGGGTTCCCTCCGGCGCTGTAGCTGTGGCATCGGCCCTGGCCTTCCCGGGCCCTCAGGGCCGGGCCTGCTCTAGCTGCTGATGCTGACTTCTAATAGCGAACCTGCTGACGTGGACGGGGATGGGGACGACGATCTTGGGGTTCCGGGAGGGCTCCCCTGTCTTGGAGTTGGCATTGCCGGCCTTCACACGTTTCCACTTAGCCCTGCGGTTCTGGAACCAGATTTTCACCTGCACCTCGCTGAGTTTGAGGGCGTGGGCGATCTGCGAGCGCTCGGTCAGCGACAGGTACTTTTTGCAGTGGAACTCCTTCTCTAGCTCCAGGAGCTGCTCGCTGGTGAAGGCAGTCCGCCTCCGCCGGTTCTTGCCCGTGGACGTCGTGCTGCCAGCAGCACTGCCACTTGGTGGGGGCTCCTCCAGCGCGTGGCCGGGGTCCTCCTCCTTGTGCGCCGCCTGGCCAGGCAGATTGTCATCCGAGCTGTAGTCCAGATCGCTCTCCAGCGAGAAACTCTCCTCCTTGCCCTTCGGGTCGTCTTCCACCTTTGACTCGTCTTTCCCTTGCCCTCTGACAGCCCCCACTGAAAGCAAAACCAAACGGCGTTTGATTACATTCGCACACTGGCCTGCCTGCCCCCTTCCCACCGCGCTTGGGCACTTGCTCCCTCAGCGAGTTGTCTTTCTGCGACATTAACACATTGTAATTTCCTGGTCTTTGGGGAGGGGGACGCGTGAGAAAGCTCAAAGGAGAGGAGGGGACAGCACTGGCAAAGGCCCTTTGCCCTGAACCATCATTCAAGGGGCCGGTGCGCCTCCTCTGCAGCCTCCCAGCCTCCGGCGGCTTAAGGCCCAAGTAACAGGAGGCGTGAGGCCCAAGAGAGCGTCCTCTTTGTCCCCAGGGTGGGAGCTGGGCGAGGACTGAGGGGGAGTTCGCGATTCCACTCTCCTGTTTGTGAACCTCAATTTCGTCGCAGCCAGAGTGGGGGCTTAGGGAGGTGCAGATCCCAGACCATGCGGTTTGTTGTTGTTGTTGTTGTTGTTGTTTTGAGACATAATCTTGGTCAAAGGGAAGTTTGATAGCCTAAGGAAAAGTTCCCACCAGGCACCCCAACACACACATATACACCCACACGCACATGCACAGCCTCTCGGGAACCCGATCCTCCCAGGCAAGCAGCAAGCCCCGTGAAGGGGTTGAGTAGGTCTGGGCTCCCTAGGCACGCGCACTGTTCAGACGCGGAGCCCAACCCGCTCTTAAGGCTGAAACCTACCCGGGACCTGCGCGGAGGAGGGGGAGGCCTGTTGGGTGGGGGAGGGGGCGAGACTTCGTCAAACTCACCGCCAGATAAGCCGCCCTGCGCGGCAGCTGGCCCTGGGCGCTAAGTGCACCACCCCCCGCCCCCGCCCCCATCCAGGGACCGTGCTTGTTGCATGGCTCTCAATGCTCCCCGGAGTCCCCGCGGCTCCACTGGGCTGCGTCCTCCCGCGCTTCAGGAGCCGGGTAGCTAGGGCGAGGGTCGGGAGGGGGCTCGGCCTCGTCCCCTGGCCCCAGCGGGAACGCGGAGCTGGCTCGCCCCCGCCTCCTCCCGCACTCGCGCCGGGGTTGCGCGCGCTGCCGACTCACCGAGCGACGCCTGCACCGCCTCGGCCGCGGAGAAGGCGAGCAGTGAGCCTTCCTTGGCCAGAAAGGCTTTGCCGTCCTCAGCATCAGCTTGCAGCGCTTCTGCCTTGTCGAAGTTGCCGCCGCCCGGCAGCGGCTGAGGCGCGAACTTGCGGGCCGCCGCCGCCGCCTCCTGGTGCTGGGGAGACGCGGAGAAGCCTCCGGGCAGCGTGGCCATGAGCGTGGAGGTGAGCGCCATGCCCTGCGCCAAGCTGGAGCAGAAGCCGGTGGGCAGGCTAGGGATCTGGTGGTGAGGGTGCGCGGGAGGCAGCGCGGGCTGCAGCGCGGCCTGGGGCAGCGCGGGCGGCGGCGGCGGCGGGGGTGGCAGCACTACCGGCCGGTAGGGCATGAACATAGGGTAGCCTGTGTAGACGAAATGGCCGGGGCTGGGCTGCGGCGGGCTGCCGATCAGCGAGTCTATGCTGAAGGCGGTACTACTCCCCAGCGGGCGCTGCATCATCATCAGCGACGGCGGGAACGCTGCGCTCATAGACGCGCTCGGGAGAGGCCAGCGAGAGGCGAAAAGTCCCTGCGCCGCGCCGCCGCCAGGAAGCCCGCCGGGCACCTGGAGCACAGTCGGGCAGCGGCGAAGCGGTAGCCGGAGAGCAGACGCCGCTGCCCCTCAGTCCTGGGCCCGCTGCATGCCCAGCGGTTGCGGGTGGTACTCGAAGTGAGGTTGTGCGCCCCGGAGCGGAGAGGGCGCCCGGGCTCCGCGGGCTCGCTGGAGCCGCTGCCCGCCGCTCGCCCGTCGGAGCCTGCACGCGTCGCGTCCGCGGCCCAGGGCCCCGGCTTACAGCTGTCGGTGCGTCCGTTTGTCTGTCTCGCAGTCCGTAGCCTCCGGCGGGGCGCTGGGGAGCGCGCGAAGCTGGCGCACTTGTCTTCAGCGGGCGCCGCCAGCACCTTTAAATCGCGCTCCTCTTTCTCATTCACATTTTGCCAGCTACCGGGCCTAGCTCGCCTCACGTGGCGCCGAGCGCTGCCGCCTATTGGCTGCGCTAGGAGGGGCGGGGGAAGGCGGAGCCCCGCCCCTTCCACCAGGGCTAGCAGCAAGCGGGCTGCAGGCGCCACCAGCGGAGCGCGCGGGCCCGAGAGCCAGAGCCTGCCGCGCCGCGCCGTGCAGCCCCGCGCCTCGCAAACTTGAAAGGGGTTGGCACCCTGAAGGCCCGGATCCGGCGCCCGGCAGCCCCATCGAGGCTGCGTCCAAGGGCAGCGTCCGGAACTAGGGCCCACCACGGCTGGGCCGAGGGCGTTTTATTCCTTTGCATTGGAACAAACTTGCTCTCGGCTCACCCTACCTCTGGGTGCTGCTGCTACTGGGTCCCGGCGAGGTTCCCGGAGTTGGGGTCATGGTCCTGCAGCTTCAGATCCGCCCCTAGGGCTCTGGTCCGGAGCTGACAGCCCCTGCCCGCCGCGGGGAACACGCAGGATTGCTCCTTGCGACCGCCCCCCTCCTCCCGCGCACTGTTGGCGGGGCGGGGAGGCTGCTGGTTTCCCCATCCCGAGCTAGGCCCTCCCGTGAGCGATCCCTTCTCATTTTTCATGACATTCTTAATCATCGCACCTATTTACACACTTTGCCTGCGCGCACCAAAATAACAGCCACGATAATTATGATAATAAAGCGAGTCCTTTATCTCCTCCATCCTCGGGGAGGAAGGGGGGGGGAGTTACTGTGCCTCCAGATTGTATAACGTGAGATTATCCTGATGAAAGCTTTATGATGTTTGCTCAAATAAAAGCTGCGTTTGGTAAATAGGCGCTAATTAAGCACGTTGAGAACCGAGGGAGCGCTCACCCCGGCGCCGCCGCCTGGTTTCCAGCGTGAGGACTGGAGGGCGCGCGGCTGCCCTTTGCCTCCTGCAGGATGGAGCCGATTCCCTCCAGATGTTTCTCTCGTCTGGACGATGGTAAAACCCCGGAATTTGGGAGTAAGAGAATTGACGGAGGGAGGGGGTGGGCTACAAATAGTCTTATCCCCTTCTCCAGGATAAAAACAAAACTTTCAGCTCTCGTGTTCCCTTTAAAAATGGAATCATTTTATCTCAAGGGCAGACCGTGCGAAGCGCGCCAGCGAGCGCGGGGCTTCCCCGCGCCTCCAGGGCCTTAGCCCCAACTTCTCGGGTCCAGACGTTCAAGCACCGGGCTCGGGAGGAGAGGAATGAAGGGCATTGTTACCCCAGACATTAAAAACCAGCTCGCGCCCAGGATCCAGTGGCTGGGGAGTTGGTCCGTGTTGGACGTGCGTTATGTATCACTTACAAGCACATTTAATTGGGAGATAAAGATAAATCGATCTTTATGAATTTATCGACCCGATCCTTTGAAGTTCTTCTTTCTCTTCCTTTTTCTCTTGCTCTCACCCCAAGGCTCCCCTGGGATGTCTTAATCCCAGACCTCCTCATCCACCGGTCTAGCCAGAGACCCACTGCCCACCCAAAGGGCCCTGGAGGGGAAAGGCGAGAGTGCTGAGAAAAGGGGGGCCCCGCGCCAGCCGCCCTCCTCGCCTCCGCGCGCCCCCTTACCGCAACCCGGACAAAGCCGTCTGGAGCGCGGTTCCCCACTCCAGGCCGCAGTAATGGATGGCTCCGGCAGCAGGCAGTTTGAAAAGAATTCATTAGGTCGCTGTCGGTATCGCCTCTGCTCCCTTAGCGCCCGGACCGGGAGGTGGCTGAGGCGGTACAGGGGACATGAATTCCCGCTGGGATCCACGGGGAAGGAGTGTCTGTGGGGTGGGTCTTTAAGCTCTACCCCTCTTTCTCCACTCCTACAAAAGAAGACAGAGAAGAAAAGGAAAAGAGAAAACATTGAATCCCAGGGCAAAAGGCTGATTTCTTTATAAGCGTAATAAATACTCCCTCTCATTATGAGATAGTTACAGTCGCACAGGCTCGGCTCGGGTGAACTTGTGTTTTGAATACTAGGAAAAAACGCTCGACTCCCGGCTTGATTTACGTTCTTACAGCCGGGTCCCTTCGCCGTCTGACACTGGCACGCCTGTGTAGGCTGTGAGTCATCTCGCCGAGCCAGGTTTTGCCATCCACTTTGCTATTTCGCTGTAAAAATATTGTTCTAGGGACTTCTGTCGCCTGATTACCCTCTGAGAGCCAGGTATCCCTTTGATTATTTTGATGATAATTCTACATTTAAAGTTCAGCAAGAAGATTTAGGTCTGTTGAATTATAGCTACACTTGAAATAATTTGATGGCATATTATTTGCATCCATAAATTGCCGTGCAAAGTATTGACTGCAGGGGTTATAATACTAATCTTCTTTTATTAGTGAGTTCAGAGAATTCTCATCAATATGAATTTTATTTACTAGTGCGCTTTTTCTCGAATGCAGCGCAGTCATATTTTCTCATCTAACGCTTAACTGCTTAGAAAACGACTGTTCGCGCCATAAAAAGATCCTTGTGTTTCGCAGCGATTAGCAGGATTCATTCGGGGCACTTCAGCTACCTGCGCGGCGTTCAGCGCGTGGGGACTGCAGATAATAAAAGTCTTTAGAGTTGTTCCTCGGCTCCTCGGAGAGATTTATGGGCAGCGAGCGACAGGTACATGCCTTATCCAGCCTTTCGGATTCCTACCTGCTTAGCAAGCAGCTGCCTCCCGCTGCGGTCTGGGTGCCCCAGCTGGCCCTGGCGCGCAGGAAAACCACCCGGAACAGATCACTGCAACTTCGCACGAAGAGCCCGCTCCCCTCCCTCCGATTAGGAAGAACGAAGGACCCACCGAAGGGACATCTGGGTCCTCCAGTTTACTTCCCAGAACTTTTTTTCCCAGGGAACTTCCCTCCAGGAGGAAGTTGGCCCAGCCCCTGGGCACTTTCCTCAGCGGGTGCCAAGCTGGTGTCAGGATCGTATTGAGGCACTTAAAGCCTCAGACGTCAGTAAAAGGGAAGGTAATTAAGTTGTCTCCACGCTCGGGGCCTGTCCCAGTCGGCGGCTGCCTGCAGGTGTAGCAGCTCGAGCAGAGTACTAACCATACAAATAAGTGAGCATTTGGACTGCAAACTTGCGTGGACCCGCCGAGTCCAGCCCGGAGGAGGGAGCACCGCGAGCCGCCTGATCCCGGCTGCCGCCAGGGGCGAGGTCGCGTGTGGGCGTGGGGAGGGGGCAGCGTGGGAGCCCCGGGTCTCGGGGGTGTTGAGCAACCCGTGGGCCTAGCGGGCCGCCCCGCTCGCCCGCCGTCCAGTTCCAGGCAACAGGCTGGTTTCTCGGGTAACCGAGTTGTTTTTATTTATAGGGACTTTGAGTGGCCTGATCATTCGGTCATTGCCGAGGCTCTTGCTCCTGGCAATAGTTGGGAAATAGCTTGGGATGGGTCTTATTTATGGAAGGGCAATTGGGATTCACGCCCAGCTAACCCAGAACAGTCCCCCCACCCCAGCCCAAGACGCACTTACAAAGGGGTGCTTGTGTAAAACCCCCCCATCAGACACACCAATTCGCAAGTAGCAGAAAGCATTGAAGCCTCATTTTTCTAAACTATTTTATTCAGCTTTTCTTTTCTTTTCTTTTTTTTTTTTTTAAATCTGAAAGCCCAAAATAGACTCCATGTGGTTCTAAGTGAAGTCAGCCCTTGGCTGGCTTTGAAATAGCTCCTGCAATTATGTAAAAGAGCCATTCACCAACAGGACGGAATTAAAAGGGATCTCGCCCGCTTCCCTTTCATTGCCAACCTCTCATGTTTGGCTTTTCAAAGCACTTCCAACACGATGTCTTTCTCCAGGACAAAAGGCAGAACAAAAAAAGTCCCCAAACTTGTAAATTGAACGTCAAGGGAACTTTAAACAATTTAAAGCCCATAAATAATGATAAAGGGGACTGGCGAAAAAAGGCAAACCCATTCAATTAATAGAGTTTCCCAAGCAAAGATCAAGTGGTTTATAAAATAAAAGTCTTTGGCTTCATTATTCTGCTCCTTGACCATGCAGAAAGCGGGACAGGGGGTTTTTCTAAAGCGCCCTGAAGAAGAAACACTTTTCAGGACTCTGTGCTGCGACATTCTTATGTAGAAAGTTTTGCTTTTTGTCCCCCACCCTCACAGTAGCAGAAACAAAACCGCCAACCTGGAGCGTGAAGGAAAGGATTTTTTTTTTTTTTTTGCATTTTCTCGGGGGAGTTGGAAAATGGTGTTTCCCCGCAAGCCTGAGGCGGGGAAACCTGACCCTTCACACCTGCGCTGCCCTCCCCACCCCAGCGCGCGGAGGAGCGGGCGGAGCCACAGCCGCTGGGACCGCCAGCGGAGTCCTCGTGGTATCTGGGTGCCAGGGTGGGAGTTCCTGCACCGCGCGGGACCCCCGGCACGGCGGCCGTGGACGCGCCGACGGCGCATCCAGGCGCCCGCTGCGAGCACTTGAAGCCCCGATTTCCCCCGAACCCCACACCAGGCTCGGCTCCGGAGCGGGGGCCTAGGAGTCCGAGGGCGCAGGCGAGGGTCGCAGTCTACTTTTGGAACATCCCTAACAGTTGGAGTGGGGAGTTCGTGACCACTGTGGGTACTAAATCGCCCCGCGCCGTCGCCCCGTAAGCCTGCGCTCATCGCGCGTCTCCCCGGGATCTCCCAGCGCGGGCCAAGGGGGATCCTCAGCGCGGACTGAGCCGCCAGCCCCGGGGCTCCCAGCCCGGGGGGAGAGAGAGCGTTAGGCGGAGGCCGGCCCGGGGGCCGAGGCGGAGGCCTGGAGCGTGGGCCAGGGGGGCCGCGAGGCCGCCCGCCCAGGTCTGGGAGGCTGCGCCGGTCCGCGAATAACAGGCCCTGGGGCGCTGGAGAGGGAGGCGCAGGCCGCTGCGCTTCTCACCTGGCTTTATCTCCTCCCATCTGCCCCTCGGATTCCCGTGGCCCCACCTTTCGCGGACTTCAAACGCACCCGGCCGCTCGGCGCCGGACTTTCATCTCCCCGCACAGCGGGCATTGTTTGCGGGACTTCACAGAGATGCTAATCCCGGGGCCGCGTTAACGGTGGCCTCCCAGGCCGACAGAGGGCACGGAGGGGTGAAGGGGTGCGCCTGCCTGGGCTGGGCCTTGGAGACCACCGTAGGGCCAGCCCTCCTGGGACGCCCGCGTCCAATACTGTCCCCACGTCCCATTTGCCCGCCATATCCTGGAAGGCGGTGGGGCACGTGGTGCTGGCCGCAGGCCGGACACAGCCCTCGCTCAGTGGATGATGAAGTAGGAGGCATCGGGCCTGCAATCTACGGCGGGGGACCCGCTGCGCGCCCCCGGAGTTCACCGTGTGTCGGGGAGAGCGCTGCCAGGGACTCGCTCCCTAACCCAGGCCCTGCTGCCTCCCCAGCGCCCCGCCCCCTGCAGAGTGTTGCCTTCCAAAGTGGGCACGGCACGGTTTACCTCCAGCTCATCCTTTTAGCCCTTTAGAAACCACGCTGGAGGGAGCGAGAGGGTGTTTTTGGATCACAGGGGTCCTCTCTGCGGAGTCCCAATACCAAGTGGAGAGCGCTCCTGACAAAACACCGGTTCTCCTTCCTGCAGACACATTGCAAAGCAGGCCCCGCGTGACCTGTGGCCACGGCCCCTCGGGTGAGAAACCGTGCATGGGTGGGGGGTGGGTGGGGCGCGGGGGGTGGAAAGGATGTCACAAGACTGGGCTAGGGAGGGGTGCAAACAGGGGAGAGCTGCTGGCTAAATGGGCAGGGAGATTAGAATGACGCAGACCCTTGCGTGGAGTCCCGGTAAAGGTCACTGTAAGTAACCTCCTCACTGTGAGTGAGTAGTCCGCGGAGCAATAGGCCCACCTGGGAGACTCGAGGGTGAGCATGTCTGTGACTGACCAGCCAGCTCGGTGAGGTCTCCCCAAAGAACAGCGTTGACGATTAGGGACAGCTCCACGATTAGGGGACAGCCTTAAATGAAAGACCTTCCCAAGCAGAGGATAGGAGGGCCTGTGTTGATGGGGGTGGGGAGAGAGCCCGGCTATTAATCAACAATTAAGTGAAGATCACCATAGAAGCCAACCCCCTCTAAAATGGTAAACAGGGGCGCCTGACTGACACTAGCGCTGACCCCAAAACCACTGCGGCGGACCCACTCCACCTGGGAGGAGAATCCCAGTGTAGATCTTTGCTTCGCCTTCGAGGGGTTTGTAACCCTTTGAGAACCAGAGCCCATCAGAAGGGCTGCCAGTAGAGGCTGACCACAGGGCCAGCTCCCCCTCCCCCACCCCCTTTAGGCTCTTTGGACCCTCAGCTCCCGGGTGCTCCTAAGCTCACTGACCTGAGGCTTGGTGTAAGTCATGGGCCACCAGGGGGTGAGCCAGTTTCCTTCAGTGGGGCTTGAGAAATGACATGTGGGTGGGCACTTGCAGTCGCCAGGCTGGGACAGTCTAAAGCTCTTCCCTAGTTAAATCGTGCAGACCCATTGCCTCAATCGCTCCTTGCCTCTGGCTGTGAAGGTGGGCATGGTACAGGAAGGGGGACACCCTTGCTTCCAGGTCTCAGGTCCCCTAAGTAGACAGCCCCTAGCTGGTGGTGATTGCAGAAGGAATAGGAAACAGTGATCTCCTGCCCCTCTGACACCGAAGAATCTTTGAACGGGCTCCGGTTGTCATCCGGAAAATGCAGAGGACTCGCGTTGCACGACTTTCCCGCCAACAGCTCCGGCCCCCTTACCCGTGCAGCCTGAACCCCCTAACTTTCAAGAAAGCAGGAGCCAAGGGCGAGGGTAGAGGGTGAACTCGCGACCCGTAGGATTTTCATCCAGGGACCGATCTGCTTGCTAGAGTGGATGTAGGTGCCCACGTAGGAAGAAGGAGGAATGAGGAGAGAAGTTCCTTGAGGCTCAGTGGGAAGAGCCCAGGGACCTTCAGAATGCTGTCCCCTGCCCCCTGCACCTCCCTAGGGAACACTTCTGGGGTTTGTAGGAAATGCAAACACTGGGCACAGGGCATGTTCCCCGTGTGTGTGTGTGTGTGTGTGTGTGTGTGTGTGAGAGAGAGAGAGAGAGAGAGAAAGAGAGAGATGAGAGTGTTTTTCTTTGTTGCTGTTGGTTTTTAACAATGAACAGAAAGTTAAGGAAGGGGTGTTCCTACCTCGCTCTCTCGTGTTTGTTCTGCACACCGACTTTAAAACACCCCTGCAGAGGGGGAGTTAGTCCTGTAGCTTCTTCGCATCCATATACTGAGGTGGCCCATGCTAGGGCAAGTGCTTCCCGCAGGGGACTCTGTCACTGATGCCAGAAGCGGGGCTCCCATGGGTGTTTGAGGGCTATTCTGACCAGGCCCCAGCAGAGCAAGCTTCGAGGGTGGCGACAGACCCTACAGCAGGGCGGAAGTGAGGCTGCCTCCTCCAGGCAGCCCGCTCTCAGCTCCCCTTTCTCCTGGGCATGTGAGAAAAACTCATCTCTGCTGGGAAACCATCCAAGGTCAGAAGCAGCCCTGCGTGTCTCCACTGAGAAAAAACCTGTTCTCTGAATCTGTGACAATAATGAACACAAAGCTTCAGGAGGAGCAGAAGCTGATCGTGGTGGCTCAGAAAATGAGGATGATTGCCCATCATGGACCAATATGATGCCTTCACAGCGTTCAGGGATTCCCCCCTCCCCTCCTTCCTGCACCATGCCCCCCTTGTTTGTTTATAGAGGATGAGTGTTTTAGAAGCTACTTCTTGCTGTGACATTTCTAGGTTATCTCTTGGTTATTATAATTCCTCCTTCTCCAGTTCCTCTCTCAGACCCACTTAAAGTGCAAGCAAAACAAGAAAACCCCACAAAACTAAAGAAATGAGAGATGTCTTAAAGTTCAACTTCATTCTAACCCCCCAAACCTTCAAATTTAGTTCGTTCAGCACAGTGTGGGTCATCTGGGTATTTATACTTTAAAATGTAATGTCCCGAATAATTTATTGTACAAGCCACATTTTACATTGCACATTTTTATTTTAATAATCTAATGAGGTTTTCCATATCTGTAAACTGAACTCACATAAATATTGTATCCTTTTATAACTTAATAAGGGAGTGGCAGGAAACAATTTACTTAAGGCTTCACGATGTCAAGTGTTCGCCGAACAGGATGTGCGGAGCGCGCAGGGATCCGGAGCGCCCCCTACGGGCGGTGTGGCTAGTGGCATCTGCTGTGGAGTTGGTGAGGACGCTGCGTTCCCGGGAGAAGGCGCCTGCGGAGCTCACCTTTATCGCAGAATGACAAAGGCCGAGCCTTCCGCCTTTTTCATGCCTATAGTTGCTCCGGAAAAATGGTTCCCAATTTCTTTTCATTATAAAAGTCTAGACCACAAGAAAAACCTTTGTCACAAACGAAGGTAAAACATCAGACCTCCATGACGGCACAAGGTGTTAAATACGATCAGATTTTGGACATGATGATAGAAAGCTCACCTCGGCTCTCTTTTAGACCCGCGAAGTGCCTGCTGACTCTGACTCAGCCTGAGCAGGACCAGAAAGCGGATGCATAAGAAACCCTTTGACCCCTGGGCTGGAGGGGCCTGGGCGTTCCCTGAGCTCGCCAGGGTCTCTGCGGCACCATCTGCGTAATGGGTGGGATTCCCGGCCCTCTCCCACCAGCGGCCTGACAACGTCCCTTTATAACGCGAATAATTAATATTATGTCATGGCTTGTGGCAGGGAACTGAACTAGCTCTCGTAGCACCCCGGCAGGGCGCGTGGCCCAGAGAGATCCGGCGGGCAGCTCCGTCGGGGTGCAGGGTGGACGCGGGGCCGCCAGGGGCGCCAGCCTGTGCGCTCAGACTGAGAATATCCATCCGAGGCAGCCTCTGATCACTGACTCTCGAGCATTTAATAACAAATCACCGGCCACCAACCGATCAAGATGCGGTCTAGTATTTAACAGCGCGCGGCGCCTCCTGGGAAGAGAGGGCCCGAAGCACCGCCCCTGGGGCGCACAGCGCATTCCTCTCGGCGCAAACGAAGGCCCACGCGCAGACGGCGCCCTGAGGCGGTCGTCTGCCGTCGCTGCCGTCGCTGTCCTGACCAAGTTGAGCGCCGAAAAGGCACAAGGCCTTCCCGGGGAAATGACTTCCAAGTCATTTTAGACTATTTTATCCTAAATAAAAGATGTTTTGGTGCTAAACAAACAAACCTTAGCATTGCGGGGGAAGGAAGCCAGTGCACTTTGGCCTCTTGCTTCAACCCAAACTCCTTCTCCCCAGAGCTCCACCCCGATCCCACTGTGTGGGTTTTGAACACCTTGGGGGTGTGGGGGTGTGGGGGTGTGGGGATGTGGGGGTGTGGGGGTGGGGAACGAAGCTAGGGGCCGGGACGCGAGCTGCAGCCAAGGACCCAGGGTTGTCCCGCCCCCTCCCCTCGCCTCCGCTTTCAAGGCAAGACGTTAGCTCAAGCGCGCCCCCTGCGGGGCGACGTCGGGATCGCCTCCTCTGAGCCGAGGAGCCTGGCTACCCGGACTACTGCCTAGAGGCCCGGCGCCCGGGTCCCCACGGAGAACCCCGCCAACTCAGGCCCCAACTTCCGGTCCCTGAGCTGCTTGGGCCTCCCTTCCTCGTTTCCGGTGCAGGGGAGCGCTTTTAACTCCCACTCAGCTTTTATTTTGGGGGTAGGGAGGAGCAAACATTGCCAACTTTAACGTGGCCCAATTATCTCGTTTGCACGACTTAAAACGTTTCTCTTTAACTCATTTCAATCTAGCAAATGTGCTTCGGCAAGTAGTTAATTTCTCAGGGATGGCTTCGCCTCGGTATTTGCATGTAAAGCATATGGGAGTCGGCGCGTCTCCGGGTGCGCCGGTCGCAGGCAGCTAGGCCTCCTCCTCCGGGGGGTACGCCTGGGCTTGTGCGGGAGGCTGAGGCCCGCGATGGGGGTGACGGGCGAGCGGCAGGGTGTGGGCCCCTGGGAGCCGAGAAGACAGGCCCTCCGCGCCGCCCACCCGGCCCCGCCCCGACCCCCCGCCCGCTCTTGCCCGTGGGAGGAGGCGACCCCCGGTGCCACAGGGACGCAAGCGCGGGGAGAGGAGGCGCACTTATCCCCAAGTGCGTTTATTAAATCGTGTCTGGAGATAGATGGACGTGGCTACAGGAGGGGAAATCGCAGCGTTCAGTCGAGCAATCTTCTGGCTTTAAATTCCGAATAAAAGTCTCAAATATGCCCGGGTCAGGGGGCACTGTCTCATTAAAACCGCTCTCGTCCTGAAACTGCAATGCAGACATTAAAGTGCAGTATTTTTCAATTAGAGCTGACGAATTCAATCAAAATTCCATAGATTAGGATGAAATGAGGCATGGGTCATTTACAGGGGAATTTAATTGCCGAGCCATTAGACAAATAGTGTATTTGCCATTCCCGCGTTATCCGTCATTTTCGACATCAATGCCGGGCCGCAGCTCCCCGTCCCGCAGCCGCGCGGCGTCGGCTGTAAACACTGCCTTCGCTGTATCTTCTGATTATATCTGATTTCATTTAGGGCCACGGGGGATTATAAATGTTCACGTAATCAAGTTCATTAGGACTTCAAATCGCCTTTCTGATTGGGATCGCTCTGCCGCTGTCCTCCGTGCGTCTTTCAAACCCCAGGACGAGGCTTTCAAAAACATCTTTTTGAATTGAAAGCTTCACATCCTTTTGTCTTCCGACGCCGCCCCCGCCCCCACCTCGGGCGCCTCGGGCCTCCTTCTCGGGGGAGCAGCCCTGAACCCCACTGTGCTGAGAGCGCGGCTGGAGGAGGGTGGGGTGGGCCCCCCGCGGCCTCCAGGCCCCCCCACCACGCCGAGACCGACGCCCCCCAACGCTGGATCGAGAACCCACCGCAGAGTTGGAGCGCTCAGGGTCCGGAGACCTGAGCCGAGCTCGGGGGTCGGGCCCTGCGTGTCCTCGGGTCGCGGGTGGGTGTCAGCCCTACATCTCCCGCCCCCCACTCCCGCTGGGCGCCCTGGGGTCCCGCGGCCGCAGGCCTCTGAGAGGCGATAGGGACCGCCCCTGGGGACTGATGGCGAGGACCCCCTCGGGGCTGGCCCCTTTGCTCCGGAGACCCGGAGGGGGGCGGAACCCAGCGCAGCAATTCTCCCTTCCTGTTAGCAAACCCGAGAAACAAAGGAACAGGCTCTTCTGGGGCGAGCCGGCGAGAAAGGCTCAAGACATCCCTTCCAGCACAGTTGAAAAATAATAGCTTAATATTAACTGCTTCTCATAAAAATATACTTTCACAGAGATACAGTTACAAGAAAAAAAATCCCCTCATTTTACCCTCGTACTTTGTGCTCATCGCTGTTAGCTGCCTCAGTAATTTAATTGGAATGAAACGTGAGAAATGTGTCATTTTTGAAGCATTTATGCATCACTTCCTAGAAATCTCATTGTGTTAACTAGGAGCCTACTGCGTTCTGTTTAGAACCCATAATCACATTTTTATGTGTCTGTATTACGAGTTAATGTGACCTCCTGTCTTTAGCAGATTAAAAAAAATGTTCTCTTTCCATAACATCTGCATCAAACTCCGGCTTGCAGAAAGTGTGTGGAAACCCCGTTTCCCCAAGGTTCTCCAAACTTACCAACTTAAGGGCAGGGGGAAAAAGAAATGCGAACGGAAAAGTGCCCACCGACTGAATAATTACACAGCGAATTAAAACCCTGCATTAAACATAGTCGGCAGCAAACACGGCATTCTCAATCATGTTTATTGCTTACAAATTGCATTACAAAGAAATCCACTCTTTTTATTGGAGTGATTAAGCAGAGTGTTAGGGCTGCAGAAGTACCATTCTGGAAGATTAGGTGGAGGCGGGGAAACGCGGCTAGTTGCACTGCAATGGTGAACGTGGATAATTTCGTTAGAGAACACGTTTAACACAGAAATGAGGATTGGGCTGTCATTACAGCACCATAAAAAGAGTCAACTTAAAATAACATTTATTTATAAACACATTGCCTATAAAACGTGCATATTTAATACAAAGGAAGTAGGCAATTCCGTAATCAATATTTTAATTACTCAATTTTTATTATAGCAGCACAATTCTATACGATACGCTACGATTCTATACTTTCTTTATACTCTCCTCCGCCTTACCATGTGAGCTGAAATCTTGTTTTCTTTAATTCGGGGGTGAGCAGGTTGGTGTACAAGGGTAAGACCGTTTGCTTATGGCGCCACCTGCAGGGCTCTGTGAAAATAAGTTTCAATGCTGCAGTCCTCCGTTGGGCTCTAGAAATTTAACCTCAGGCTTCTTTTAACAGTTTAATGACATTAATATTTCTTTTAAAATAGAAAGATGTTGGCAACTTCAAGAAAAAAATCCCGGGTTTAGAAAAGTATACGTAAACCCAAAATTAAGACGCAGCATTGACCACAGTTGACACTTTGGGGGTTAGGACTATCCCGAGTGCACAGAAAACATTTGTCTGAGGAATAATTCACTCCTCGAATAATGGAGTAAAAGATGACATGTTCCTGCTTCATCACCTGGTCCGTGGGCAGCCATTAGGAGATGAGAAGCACGGGGCGCGCTAACGACAGCCGATCGCAGTGATTAAGCTTCCTCCGCGACGGCGAGGCGCGCTCCCGGCGGCCCGGCCTCGCCCCGGCGCCTGCTCGAGGCCTGCGTTTTGCGCCACTCTGGTAGAGGGCGAAGTGTTCCTTGCCGGAGTTCAACAGCCTTTCCCAGCCACGTGTGTCATCAAAAGGTGATTTCGGAGATGACAAGTGTGACGATTCTGTACAGTGACTGGGATTAGCAAATGCTTCTGAAAGAGTCACTGGTTTTGATCTTCTTTGAAACATGCCCAGTTGATGACTATCAGGTAACTTAAGTGGACACAAATACGCTAAAAAGAGAAGCCCAAGGCTGTGTTCAGAATTTTAAACGCCATACACCACAGGGTGCCACGTCCATGTACTGACTGCCTGCTGGCTGTCCTGCTGTGTTGGGACATGTCACCCTGCCCAGGGTACAGGCAGGATGGAAAGGGGGCCAGGCCACGGTCGGTGGAGAACCTCACTGGGTATTTGGGAATTCTCTGTGGTCAGGTGACAAGTAGTATAGTCAAAGATATTCAATAAAAGTTGGAGGGGACAACATTCTGCTACTTTTTTTTTGTTTTTTGAAAAACATTTACCCTTTCGTTACCTTCTGAATTTTGAGCCAGGTGAATGCATCTTTAAAAGCTACATTTGAAATTAAAGAAACCAACTCAGGTCTTATGGAACTGAGTTTTTGCAGTGCGCTCAGAGAGAGAAGTAACGATGTCCAGCGTGAGCTGTCAAAGAATAGAGAGCATTTTTAGGCCCTTTAATAACAGAAATACCAAGCTATATTCTGTTCACCGGGGACTGTCTTTTGGAGCTTTGTCTCAGCTACCTGACTCCTCTCCCGCCCTCCCACTTCCCTCTTCCTCTCCTCCTCTCTCTCCCGCTCTTCCCCGCCCCCAGCCCCTCCTTTTCCTTTTTCCTATCTGTGTGGGACGATGCAAGCCCCCTTAGCTCTAGGACCTCCTCGTACACGCAGCGCAGAGCATAGTCAGACACGGTCATCAAAGCAACACATTTGCAACAGATATTTTAGTTTCTGATGAATAAAGCAAATTGCTAGCAGTAATTACACTCTGAAAAACGAATAATGGGTCATTATTCATCAGATTTTTAGAAATGTAAAGTTAACACGTTTTCAAAGAGTCCTACTTTGGTCTAGAACTCCAAAATACATTTAAAATTTAATGCATTTCAGAAAAACAGCCCAACTGCTTCCGAAGGTAGGGGGGAAGGCCGGGAGGGGGGGCGAGGAGGCTAAAGCGTGGGAGTGGGGCAGGGGTGGAGTCAGGCCAGCATGTCCACCCCCCATTTGGTGAGGACCGAGTGGTTCAGGGGCTGCGGCTGCGTTTCTTACTGTCCTGTTCTCATAAATCACACTGTTTTTGCTTTTCCTTCTTTGCAGTCTTTATCCGAAATATTAGGCTATTTTCTTCTAATAGTTATAAAACAACCCTAATGCTAGAAGGAGCCCTGGGCCGGCTGGGCGGGGCCCTCCAGGAGGAGGTGTGTCACCCAAGCTCGGAGCGGAGGGAGCAGCCCACTCAGTTCACTAGCTTCCCCCTGCTCCGCTTCCACTTGCGCCTGGAGCCCCGCCTCTCGGGATCATCTTGGGCTCCTACCCACTCCCACAGGCCCCCAGAGTCCCCTTCCCAGAGCCCCACTGTGGCCACCCCTGCTCACCGGCTCTGCGGTCCTCACGCCCTGTCCAAGACGTCCAGACCCCTCGGTCTGGAAACCAAGGTTTTCCCTGTGTCCCCCCACCCCCAGCCCTGCCTCCTTCCAGCGGCCAAAGCCCCGGACCCTCCCTCCAAAGGATGAGTCACTGTTCCGCTTTCTGCGCTGCTGCGCTGTCCTGCACTCCGACCTTTGTCTGTCTAGCAGGGGCTCAGGGACAGTCATGTTCACGTGGCCTCTTCTAGTTCAGGTGAGTCCGTCTCAGGGGGCAGATGTGGGTGGTCAGCTGAAGGCTCCGGGGGTCGCTGCCCTGTCACGCACTCCCTGCAGACCCTCCGTGTTGAAATCGGACTGTCGGCCGAGGCTCAGCCGGACCACCCCCGTCACGTCACTGGGGTGACCTGCCCCACAGTGGGCTTCACTCACGGTGTGCACCACGCCCACCTCTGGCGGCAGTGTTTGCGGAGGCAGGTGCAGTCCCCTCCCAGGCTGTGACAAGGGGAGGGCACACCACCCTGTTCTGAGGTTGTCCCAGGAGCACCCTGTACTGGTTCAAACTGGACAAAAACAGCCACTGCTGTACCCAGGGGACAGCCACAAGGAGTCCTTGCTTTAAAATAGAGTTTTGAGTAGAAAACTTGAGGTCAAGTAAGGCCGGCAGGTCAGGGGATGACTGCCATTGGAAAGATGGTGTGTGACTACTCACGGCTCTCAAGAGAAGGGACACGTCTCCCCACAGGGGCCGCCTGGGGAAACACCAGGGTAGATCAGAGGTGGGGGCTGTGGGCAGAGACTCGATCGTGGTTTCTGTGGAAGGGTCGCACGAGGCAGGACAGACAAGCTTGGGACGGGCTACTCAGAGTCACTTCGGGCTCTGGGCCGGGGTGGCTGAGCCAGTTGTCTGGTGCCTGGTCGTGGGTAGCTGGCGTCCTGCGGCATGAGGGCCCGCATAAAGGAGTGGCTGGGGGCCCTGGGTGGGTTGGTGTGCATTGAAAAAGCATGCTGGGTGGCAAGCGGTCCACTATGTCTAGGAACTGGTGACCCTGGGTGGGGGAGGGGCGGTCTCTCCAGAGTCAGCAAGGCCTCAGGTCCCAAAGCACTAGAACTGCGAAAATGAAAGACTGGATTGATACAGTCCTGAGCCGTTAGGGCATCTCTCCCGTTATGGGTGCTGAGCCGGGCTGACGGCAGCCTCTGTCACCCTGTGGCCTCCTGGGCCACCCACTGGAGCTGGGTCAGCTGGGCTTTGGGGAGAACGTCAGACAGAAAGAAGACTCCCAGGGGGTAGGAACCCCTGGCTCGCAGCCTGCCAGCGTCCTTCTGGGGAGCCCTAGACCGCCCTGTGCTGGGAAGCACCCGTGGGCTCCTGGGAAGGTGATTTACTACCGAAGCAAGTGTCCTCCCTCCTTATGCACGTTTATCACGTTTTGGGGACAGTCTTTCTAGACAATTGGGCTCCCAGGAGGGGTGGGCATTTTCTCGGAGGCAAAGGGTCCGACGCCTGGGGGGCAGTGTGCCTACTGTTTAGCCATGGTGTGCAGGGAACAAACCTTGGAAACATAGGCAAACCCTTTAGTTCCACTTCTGTGGAAAGGCCCCTTCTGACCCAAGTGCTACAGCGGTCGCACCTGTCACCCTCAGAAGCAGCCATGAGAGGCCGCAGGGTGCTCATGACCATGCATTCCTGGGGGACCCTGAAGGCGCCAGCAGGTCCGCCCGTCCCACTGGGCTCTCTCCACTCCACAGAAGGGCAGACACAAAACCGAAAGTCCAGAGGCCCTGGTATTCAGTGCAAAACACCCTCTGGCTCCAGGAGGAGGTAGCTTCGCAGGGACGCCGGCAAGGATAACCGGGGTACAAGGTACGAGCACTTCTTGCCAAACTGCCTGCGGATGGCGCAGCGGCAGAGATGCTGCAGGCGGCGCGGGCTGCGGGCCACGGCGAAGAGGGACTGGTAGAAGGGCTGGTGCGCCTGGAAGGGAAGGTGGGGGCGTCGGTTCTTGGCCACGAAACCACAGCCACGTGTCTCCCGGCTGGAAGACGCCTGGGCTCCTCTGGGCAGCTCCCCGTGAAGGAGCCGCACCGCCTGGTGCGATGCCCCCTCCTCCGGGGGTCCGCCCCTCCCCCAACTGCAGCTCCGGCCCAGGCGGATGTTTGGGAGATTTCAGGGAACACGGGCTGTCCGCCGGAATTCCGCTCTGCCCCTCTCCTTTGCACAGTGAGACCTTTTCTGATCAGCAGTGAGCACAGGACCCAGGCCATGAGGGGACATTTTCTAGACGTTTCTGGGAAGCAATGCTCTCTCTTTCTTAATCAAGTCGGACATGGCTCTAGTGCCCGCAGCTGCCTCGGTCAGAGACAAAGACAACACCGGAGCCAGAACCTGTGGACCCAGGTGCCCGCCCTTGTCGGCACACTGGGTCCTCGTGCCCTGTCATTCCTCTGGCCGCTGTGGGTCTGTCTGTGCTCCGTGTAGCTGACAGCACCCCCAACTTGGTTGGGTGGCAGCTGAGCCACCCAAAGGAAAACAGCGATACCCACAGGCACCCCCAAGGCCTCCTCCGTGCCCCTCCCCCAGGGGCTTTGTGCTCACCCGGGAAGCAGCCCAGACCTCCGCCCAGGGTGAGCAGACGCAGAAGGCAATGCCGGACTACGGCGGAAGGAAGGGCGGCCCCTCACCTGAAACACCTCCGCGGGGATCGCCCCCCTCCAGGACTCGGACACGCGGAGCTGCGGGTAGGAGTTGAAAAGGACCTCGATGACCGCGGGGACTGGCGCGCACGTCTGCAGCACCTGGTTGGATGGACGTGGGGAGACCGAGGTCAGGCTGACTGGGCTTGGGGGCCAAGTGCGGAAATAAGTGGCAGGGGCATGGAGGTGTGTGGGCACCCCAGTGCTGTCTGTGTGACCCCACCAGCCTCAGTCCCGCTGGGAGCGGTGGCCATCACGGTAAGGTACAGCAGGGCCGGGGTGGGGCCACAGCAGTGAGCTCACGGAGAGTCACAGGGCCCCGCGGCCAGAGGGCCTATCCGTCTAGCCACTGTGCAAGTCTGGGCTAGGTGCTCCATGTTCCGGCTCCAGGAGAAACGAGCTGAGGCCCCCGAGGAGTTGCTCAGAGGCAGCGACAAGGTCCTGTGGGGAGCGAGTGTGGCCCAGGGAGGGTGCTCCCTACACCTCACCTCAATTTCCTAATACGTCAGGACATGGGGAAGAAAAATGGCTTTGCTGTTGAGTTTCCCCTCGACCTTTCCCTTTTACTGTCACAGTCCTCGCTGCCAAAGGGATCCTTTATTGTCATTTGCGAATTTGAAATCCATCAGTGTTGTAAAGATGGGAACACTTTGCTTTTAAAAAACAAGTTTTGTTATGGAGGAGAAATTTGAATGGACACAAAACTGGACCCAATGATGTAGCAACCCCCACGTCCCCACTGTTAGCTCATGGTGAATCCTGCCCTGCCCATACCCTCAGCCCCTCTCCCTAATACTATTTTAAAGCAAAGTCAATTCTATCATTTCACTTGTCAATATTTTAGTGTCTCTTAAAGGACCCTTTAGATAGAAGGGTATCCAACCTTTTGGCATCTCTGGGCCACACTAGAAGAAGAAGAGTTGTCTTGGGCCACACGTGAACTACACAAACACTAATGAAAACTGATGCGCAAAAGAAAGGTTTTAAGTAAATTTACAATTTTGTGTTGGGCTGCATTCATAGCCACCCCGGGATGCATGAGGCCCGAGGGCCGCAGGCAGGTTGGACGGCCTGCCTGGACGGAACAGCAACACAGTATCACTGTAGCGCCTGAGAAATGAACAAGTTTCTTAGTATCATCTAGTCAGTGCTTACATTCACAAAGCTCTCTTAAATGCCATTATATGAAAAATAATTTGTTTGACTAAGAATATAAACACAAGTGGAGTCAGGTGATATGACGCAGTTTTAGATTTGCTTTGTTTGTTTCATGTACGTTGTTTGTTGAAGAAACTAGGTTTCCTGTCCCGCAGGGTTCTCACCTCTGCGGTTCTGCGTCTTGTGTCCCTGTGGGGTGGGACACGCTGCCTCGCCCCTGCTTCCTGTAAATGAATAGTTGGTCTGGGAAGCTCCGTGAAACTCAGAGTTGATCTTGCGGAGGGGCAGGGAGGCCGCACAGTTCTCTGTTTTTCAGGCCTGAGATTTACCAAGTGTTGTAAAATTGTTCTTTTTTGGGGAGGTGAAGAAAACCGAGTTTAAGCAATTTTCCCAAGACCAGGCGGACAGTAGCTACAGTGGACAACACAGTCAGAGCCAGTGGCTAAGTCCAGCTGGCACTGAGCTCATGGACTCCCTGAGCACAGAGTCACACGGAAAAGGCATCGACAGCACTGCCCCCTTATAGCTTGTCTGGGTTCTTGTTTCTTTTTTTAAAGACTTTATTTGTTTATATTTAGACAGAGGGGAAGGCAGGGAGAAAGAGAGGGAGAGAAACATCAGTGTGTGGTTGCCTCTCGCGCACTCCCCACTGGGGACCTGGCCCACAACCCAGGCATGTGCCCTGATTGGGAATTGAACCAGCGACCCTTTGGTTCTCAGGCTGGCACTCAATCCACTGAGCCACACCAGCTAGGGCTCACCCGGGTCCTTCCACATCTAAAACCCCTTTCAGATACAGAAAAGCAAAATGAAAAGTTCACATTTCTTTGTTCAGAGATAGACCCTATTAATGTTTTGCGTATATTAATGTTTTATGCATGTAGATAAAACATTAATATATGTAACAAAAATGGGCTAATACTTTGCATATTATTTTGAAGCTTGATTTTTGTATACTCAAAATAGACTGTGAACAAGAATTATAGAGGGGTATCATTTTAGTGGCCATATAACATTTTATTTCATGAATGCATCATCTTGTAGTCAGTGAGTTAACTACTGTACGTTGATATTATAAACAGTGAACATTCTTGAACATAATTCTACCTCTTTCTGCCCCCAGCTATTCTTAGGTAATAATTCTTCCCCCTTCTTACACTGAATTCCTTGAAGCAGAAATGCAGGAGCAAAGGGTAGATACATTTTAAAACTTTTAAAACATATTGTCAAGTTGTGAGTGTGTAAATTGCTCCATTTCTTGAAGAACTGAGTAAGTGGGTGCCTCTTTCTCCCTTCCCAAACTGTCTCATTAATTATTTAAATTTGAGCCCCAGATGGTGTGGCTCCGTTGACTGGGCATGGTCCCACAAACCGAAAGGCGCCAGTTCAATTCCTGGTCAGGCACATGCCTGGGTTGTGGGTTCTGTCCCCAGTTGGGGTGTCTGTGGAAGGCAGCCAATCGATGTTTCTCACCTCTTTCTCCCTTCCTTCCCTTCTCTCTAAAGTCAAAACTAAATAAATAATTAAAAAAATAAATGTGATAAGTACAATGTGGAATATTTACCTTTGCTTTGGTTGACCATTTGTCTTCTTTTCTGAATTGCTATATTATATCTTTTGCTCATATTTTCCATAGTGTGTTCATTTTTTTTCATTGATTTGTAAGTAGACCTTATTTATTAAGGTTATTTTTCAGGTAGACAGTCATTTTTGCAAACAATGGTATTTCCTCCTCCTTAATATTAGTACTTATTTTTCTTGTCTTATTGCATTGGCTAGAGCTTCGAAGTTCAGTGTTAAACAGTATTGATAGCAGTCATCCTCATCTTGTCCTTAATTTTAATAGGGTTGTCTCTAATGATTCACCATAAATATAATCTTGGATATTAGTTTCAGATGGATACTCTGTTCCAAGTTAAGGAAATATCTTTCCATTCCTAGGTTACTATACATTTCAGGATTTAATTTCATTTTTTGCCTTTTTTTAACCATGTTGATACAAAAGGATTTTCCAATATTGATCCACTTTTGCCTTCATAAAACAGACTTTATTTGGCTATTCTTCTAAATATAATGGCAGATTTAACTTACTAAGGTTTTTGTATCCCTGTTAATATCTAAATTTGGTTAATAGTTTTAGTTTTTGGAGCTATTTTTGTCAGGTTTTAATATCACTTTATGTTAACTTAGTAAAACTATCTGAGAAAATGTCTATCTTTTTAAGACTCTGAATGATTTTTAAAAGGTAGATAATTATTGAATTAAGAAGGCACAATTGATTTTGCACTGGACATTGTCCAAGCCTGTCATTTAGTTGTAGGCAATAATTTGATGTTTTCAATTTCTTCCCTGGTTATGGGCATATTTTGCTTTCACTCCTTGCATCCACGTTGTTAATCTATATTTTCCGAGGAGACAATCTTCACATCACAGAAATTCAGCACTGCACATGCATCAGTTGGGGTCCAGTAGAAAACAGATGGTATGTGTGATATGGGGTGACTTCAGGAACGTTTACTGATACAGGGGCTGTTTAGCCCGGCATGAGCGTCCCTTGGTGGGGAGCCACCGAGGACAGTGCTTGAGGCAGAGCCGTGGCAACACTATTTCCCTTCCTGGGACAGAGGGTGAGATGGGGCGGGCTGTCCTACCAGGGCAGTGATCCTTGGTGGGGACACACAGCCGGCCTGAAGCAGAGGGGCGGCCAGGTGAACACACCCTCGGAGCTCAGAGTCCTCCCCTCCCTCCTGCTGCTGAGAGGCTGCGCTGGCCAAACCCAGCAAGGCAGGGGGCAGGAGGCTGGTCGGTGGGTCCGTCTGCCTGGACAGGAGATGCCTCCTGTCTATATCTCCTTGGGAAATCATTGCGGTATTTGCATCTAGTTTTACAACGGGCCTTATTTAAGTGGTCTCTCCTTTAACTGGGTTGTGAGCTGCCAGTCTGCTAAGCCCACCACTTCACGGGTATTTCCCAAGCTCCGACCGGAAGCCAGGGAGTGTGTTCAGTGGGAAGCCCTGCCTTCAGACAACTTCACAGTCCCAACCGCGCTGTCCCAAATGCTAACACATAAGGTCCGGGGGCCACAGCCCTCGGTGGGGTGTGGGGTGGGGCTGCAACCACAGGTGCTAGAAATGGCACCTGACCCAGACCTGGGTTTACAAGGGGGTGGTGAGCTGCTCAGGGAAAGGTTTCTGAAAGAAGTGACATTCAAGCTAAGAGCTGATGGTGGAGTAGGAGTGAGAAAAGGTATGGAGAGCCCTGGGGGGGCAAGAATATTCCAGGTGGGGAAAACGTTTACCAAACACGGAAGGTGAGAGGGACCAAACACTGTTGGGTGGGGCCCGGTCTGACATGGGGCAGTGACATGCGAGGCTGCAAAGGACAGAGGGGATCATTGTGAGAAGGGGGTTGGACTTCATGTTGAGGGCATGGGGAGACCCTGAAGGGTTATGAGCAGAGGAGTGACAGGACCAGATTTTAATTGAGAAGTGTCACCATCGCCGCAATGT